>JASANF010013204.1:0-32380 GCA_030248245.1 Trissonchulus sp. WLG1_4
TGTTTAATGCCACATTGCACATTCGCAGGGTGGGCGTATATTTTATTTTTATACAAATAGTGTTACTGTTTTTCCTGCGAAGCATAGCTGTGTATTTGAACTTGGACTCGATCGGGAACGTATGTGAAATAAAATAAAACTAGTACTAGAGGAATCAAATGGAGGACTCTTGTATTTAGTTTTAGACGAAAAAGTAAAGGAATTCTAAAGAAATTAAAAAAATTCTCCGATCTCAACCCATTCTCTAGCTACTCTAGCTTGTGATAGCTACTGTCAACGATTTGTACTGTAAAGACTCATCCCTAAGGCTGTTTGGAAACATTGCCATAAAATCTCAGGCTACAGTTAGGTAAAATAATTTGTTCTGTAATTTTACCGGCCGAACGGACATACAGCGGTAATGGTCGATTCATACTCACAGCTGTATGTATGTCTTTTCAGCCGAAAAATTTATCATATTAATATAATCACACCACCAATAGTGCATAAGATATTATCAGATCGTTGCGTGGCGTGAGTATTTGGTATTTTTACCGGCCGAACGGACATACGGCTGTAAGTATGAACCAGCCTTCAATGATTCTTGAACGAATCAAAAATGAAATCGTTAGTACCACGTCCTTAATGTATTTTTTGCAATTAATTTCGTTAATTGCAATTGTTTACAGATCTCTACGACGCAGTGCGTGAACATCGCAGCGGAGGGCGGCATCCGGGTGACTAGCTGCGGTCACGCCATACACTCCCACTGTCATGCCTCCTATATGCAGGCTCTCAAGGTATCCGTGTTGTGAATGATAATTCGGGCCTACGTGACTTGGAGGCGTAGTAAATTGAGGAACAAAGGATAAAATCAGAAAGAAATTTTCCAATAACTCCAAAGGCCAGAGATTAAAACCGGCCAAGGTAAAGGGATGAAAGGACAACTGCAAGAGCGAGAATATTATTATCTTGGATTATTTGATGATGCCGTTTTGATGCAGACGTGATTGTTTTTTTTGCAAATGTCCTTCTTTTTTTGTAAATTTTAGGAGGCTGTTTTTATTTAATTTTCTTTGTCTTTTCAGCGAGACCAAGCCATGGCCAACCAAATTTTGCACGTCTCCGAGCCGGCAGGTGAATTTTTCTGCCCCCTCTGTCGTCAAATCGCCAATGGCGTCCTACCCGTCATACCGGAGGGGGTATGGTCGCGGGCCCGTGAAACGCCCCCTACCCCCCATGCCCTGGACCCCCCCTCTATGGCTCTGAGCGTTGCAGAACTCCTAGAACCCCCCACAGTCAGCCCCCTAGACAACAGTGAACTGTCGCAGTGCTGTGAACAACTGGTGTCCAAATTGTGCAACCTGGCCCCTCCCTATTTCGAACAGATCATCAAAAGTGTAGATAATGTGTCGCTGATTATTAGTAGTATTATAAGGTTGGTGGGTTTTTACTTTATTTCGGTGCACTTTTTTGCGGGTCGGGGTATAACAGTTTTTCGCGTTTTGTAGATTTTTTACATAGATTTTTGTGATAGTGTATCGTTATATCGTAAATTACTAATTTTATTAGTTTCTGTTTGTGTATTATTTTATCGATAGATTCACTGATAGAAAAAGATGGAATGATGATATGAGTTTCTATCACAGTATTCGACCGGCTGGGTATCAGTGTTGATGCAGCTAATCGGAGCAGTTTTTTCAATATCTCATAAGTTTTTTGAAAATAAGTGTTTGATTAAGTAAATTGTCAAGTTTTGTAGATACCATTGGTTCATATCATAATATCATAGCGTCTTTATTCCAGGTGCAATATTGAATTGGATAATGAAATGCTAACATTAAATCGACCCGAATTCAAACGCGCCTGCACGGGTTAGTTTGTAGTTTCCTGGTTTTCGTAAGCTTTGAACTAATCTATTTAAGTTTAATCCGGTAAAGCAGGTTTAGTTCGTCTACTACAATAAAGCAAGTTTAATCCATTTAAACCAGGAAAAATTAAATTTAGTCCGTTTAATCCGGTAAATAAAATTTAGTCCGACTAATCCAGTAAACCATGTTTTAAACACGGTTTACCGGGTTAGTCGGACTGAATTTGATTTACTGGTTTAATCGGATTAATTATTTTAATATAGTCCGTGTAATCCAGTACATCAGGTTTAGTCCGCTTAATCTTGTAAATCAGGTTTAATTTGTCTAATCCTGTAGAGTAGGTTCAATCCATTACATCCGGTATGACATGATATATAGTCCGTTTAATCCAGCACATCTGGTTTAGTCCTTTTAATCCAGTACATCAAGTTTAGTCCCAAGTTTAGTCCGCTTAATCCTGTCAACCGTGTCTAATCCATTTAATCCCTTTCTTTCAGGCTATTTGCTGGACGTAGCCGTGTGCCAGCTGGCAGACCTGGAGTACCCGGAGACGGGCCTGTATCGGAGCGCGTGGGCCGAGCTGAGCGGGACCCCCCTGACCGGAACCGAGCTGCCCCTGGAAGCCTTGGACCCCGCCCGTGTGCCCCTGGTCTTGGCCGACCCCCTCCTGATGGTCTTGCAGATACTGCTGGTCCTCTTGTTCAACTCCAGAAGCAGGGGTACGAATTTTTGGGGGGGTTTTAAGTGTTGGTGTTTAATGGTCTTTGGTCAATAATCTTCAATATTGGATTAAACGGATTAGACTTTCTCACTGAGTAAAATCCGCACAAAACGATACAGAAAGCAGTGTAATATAGAAATATAGAGGTGGTGTACAAAGTGCAGTGCACGCACACGTATACATGCAAATGCGCATGCTTTCTGATGAAAGGTAATACGAAGGAGCACTACTAAACCATAACATTGTAGGTATCTGGGGACTTGAGCGTTCCTAAAAATTGGATATGTATATTTCCTGCCGGGCCACGAAAATCATAGGGGAGGTGCGTTAAAATAATTCATCTCCACGTGTGGCTGCACCCCTGTCGATCGCTTGATCTCAAACGGGGCCCGTTAAATCTATTGGGTTAATATCACAGCACAATATTATGATAGAAATACACAGCTTGAAAGTTGATAGTTTCGTGCAGTCATTTGACTTTTCGTGTAGTGCTCTGGCCCGTCAACTGTCTAATCCGCTTAATCCAATCCAGTCTGTGTTGTTGCAGCACACGTTGGTGCGGTAGTTGAGCACGGCCTGAGTCTGCTCTGGGTGACCCTGTGCTTTCGCCACTGGCTGCACGCCTCCCAGCACACCAGGGACCAATTGCTGCAGTCCGAGGGCGCTGCCAGCTGGGACCAAGCCCTCAATGATGTAAGCTGGACGGACGGATTAAACTGGGATTAAGGGTATTAGGCGAATGATAGGATGTCAGCTGATAGAGGATTAAAGGGCTTAAACAAGGAGTAAAGGGATGAAGTAGATTAACCAAGGAGTAAGGGGTGTGAGGAGTAAAGGAATTAAGTGGATTAAACATGAATTAAATGGAAGGGATTAACTGGATTAAGCAAGGAGTAAAGGGTTTAAATGGATTAAAGGGATTACGTTGATTAAGCAAGGAAATGAGAATGGATTAGAAGGATTGTGTGGATTAAGCGCAATTTGTTGTAAGTTTATGAGCGTGTTTACTTACTATTTTGTAGTAATTTTTCATGACGTAGGAACAGGGTTTTTTTTCAAAAAAATTGTGAGCAAAATTTCAGATCGGTGAGCAAATCGTAAATTTGCTAGTTTACGTTTTATACTTGGTTATCGCCATACGCGTACCCAGAAAAACGGAGTTATTTCACTTTTAACGCCAAAAGCGACACATATTAGCACATTTCATTCAAAAACAACGCTAATTTTTTGTGAAGTGGGTCCAAAACACCAAAAAGTATACATTTGGTTGGCCAGCGAGGGTCCAAAAGCTATCAAATCTGGAAATATTACAAAAATTTTTGGCATTGGGTACCGTAAAATGACTACAATCGTCATTATTCGAGACGTTTCAGACTTCAGAGAATTTTGAGACGGGCGACAAAAGATTAAGGGAGCTAGTATACTTTGTGCTAAAACTTACGTAGAAAAAAATTCGACTGCACATTAAGCAATTAAAAGGTGCATACACATGCATACAGGGGCGTAGCCAGGACTTTTAAAAGAGGGGGGGTCGCGCCTTGTCCACTTTTTTGCTTTTGCTCACCTTTTGGCACTCACTATTGCGGGGCACTTACTATTAAATGAACAAAATATAATTTTGGTCATTTAGATTAAATAAATTCACTGTTGCGGGGGTTTGGGGGCTAAGCCCCCAGGCAAAGGGGGGACCCTGGTTGACAATTTCTTTCAGTTCGACTCCTGCGCCCCCCCTGGCTAAGCCCTTGCATGCATAAGCTATCGTGAAAGATATATAAAAGTAAGGAATACTAAGCCACGGAGTTGCAGGGGTCTGGGGGCGGCAGCCCCCAGAAAAAAAGTTGGAGAAATTTTTTATTTTTAGGCCAAATTTTGTCAATTGGAGACCTATCGGAAATTTTTTTCAGCCAACCATAAAAAACCAAAGGGGGTCCCTTTAGAGCCGTGAGCAGAATTTGAGCAAAATTTCAATTTTAGTGAGCAAAATTTCAAAATCGTGAGCATTTGCCCCGTATTTTGCCCAAAAAAACCCTGCGTAGGAATTATTAACTAAAATGTAATGTATACAGACTGTAAACGTTGTCAATAATTGATAGTTATTTTTGATTCATGCTTTTATCAAAAGATCTCATTGCGTTCAATCAGGTTAAGGGGGTAATTGCGTTTTTAGGTGTTTTTTTGAAAAACCATAGCTCAGCGTTTACAAATTCAAATCACAAGCGGTCTTTTGCATTAGGTAGAACAATATGTTTTCTAAATGTATGCCATGCATTGAAATTTAACCTGTGATTTTGTTTCCAGTATAAGCGACTAAAGAAAGGTCCTTTCCAAAATATTACAATTTTTTACAAAAAGTTTGCGCCACAGCTCTGAATCATACGATTACCTGTTGGGGCTTAAAGTTGGTAAGGCTTTTGACATGTTTAAAATCCCCAGGCATGTCCCCCACTTTTTTAATAACTAGTCAATTTACTGAGAAAATAGCTGAAAAGCAAACGCACCGAAAATTTAAGATATTTTTTTGTAATTAAAACCCTCTAAAAATGTCCACAGGTGAAATTTCGAAAAAGTGAGAGACATGCCTGGGGATTTTGACCTTTACAGTACTGTCCTAAAAATTCCTGCTCAGGCGTCACTTATAACTTGAGTACTGGTGGCGCAAAGTTTACATAGAAATCACAAAAACCTCGAAAACGCAACTACCACCTTAAATGATCAGCTGATAAGCAGCTATAAGTTCGCCTGACAACCGTTTGCCCAACGTTGATTCAGCTAGCAAGTCGACTAAAAAAATTTTCTTACAATTTCACTGAAACGTTCGAAAAATTTCATGAGCCACTGATTTTCGCTTCGTGAAGGCCGGTTCACACGAGGCAATTTGCAGGCGATTTTCAAGCAACCAACCAGCAGGCAACGCGCAAGCAACGCACGTTGCCTGAAAATCGCCTCGTGTGAACGTGTAGGCGATTTCCAGGCAACCAACATTTTTCAGTCGCGACGTGCGCGACTTTTTCAGGCAACGTGCAGGTAACAGCCAATCAGACGTCAGCATTGCCGCTAGAGCTTGTTTTCCCACGGTGCCCTAAAAACTAGTTATATTATTTATTTATTTTCAACTGCGCATTTTTTAAAGAGATTTCTGTTCCTTGTATTGTACTGCTGTACTATACCTACTATAAAATGAGCAAGACTGAGGACACCGACCAAACAAGGGTTGACGACTCAAATTTACCTACATTCAGCATAGAATATAGGTATATTGTGCGGATGTCCTCTCGCTCTCAAAGGCCCATGTTTGGACTTTTTTGAACTCGAACCATTTAGGTGCATATCAATACACACACACTGAAAAGTGCCATGCTAACCCAACCAACTCCACAATTTAGCACAGTAACAACCGCCAGTTTAAATTTTGGCGGGCTCAAACTTGATTGGCTGTCGCCTGCTGGTTGCCTGGTGATCGGTTGCTTGAAAATTGCCTGGTGTGAACGTATTTTTCCTGTTGTGCCACAGCCCAACAGGTCTTTAATTTTGATTCTGGCATCTTAACGACCTGTTAGCGTTAAATTGCTCATGTGCTGCGTGTGTTTTACACGTTTTCTAAAATAGCCGTGCATCTGTCACACTAAAATGCCTTGTATTTTCACTATGTTGCTGAGATCGGGGCTGTTGTTGAGAACGTAATTCGAAATGCAAAATACTGCCAAAAAGTGATCCACTTAGAATCGAAACTATGGCCTCATGGTTAAGAATCTATCAAACTAACCACTCGACCACACAGATCACACCACACACATTCATAGGATATTAATAAAAGGATACAAATTATCCTAAGCAAATTGATAATAATTATACATATAATAATCAAGATCCAAAAACAGTTATATAACACGGCGCATAAATCCTTATTTACAAAATTGTAAAATTTAGGACAAATTCGCTATTGGAAAATTTTTTTAAAAGTTGGCCCAGGTGCACAGCGTTAAAATACTGGTACCTAAAATAATCCCCGACAACTAAACGACCTTTCGCAGTGGTCTTCGCGGCGCAGAGTACTAGCACATTGGTTTCGTAACCAAAAGTTTGCTGGATCGAGCCCAGCCGGAGACTTTTTTTAATTTTACGCAATATTCACTCAAGTCGATTAGCTGTTAAGGGGGTAGTGTCGCGAAAGCAGTCGAATTTGCGCGACTATAAAACTTTTTCAGTGAAAGATAGGTCATTGTTCTTTATATATTCTAAAAATATGTTTCAAGGCAAATATTTTTGCCAAGTTTCAGCAAAATGATCACATACAGTTAGCAGTGAAGTCGCAAAGTCGGAAAATTGACGTTTTGAAAACCTATTCACATTCGATAATTTCGTCTCAATAAAAAACTTTTTGTTTAGATTCTTTACACAATGTAAAAGCACATATGCTCTAGTTTATGCACACAAAATTTAGTGCAAATTGCTTGAGTGGTTGTGGAGTAATGCCTATTTGAACTGTAAAACTGTGCGTAACCTGTAAAGTACTCCCAGCAAAAATGATAAATTGTAAAAAAATTAGACACTTATTTTGAAATCAAAAGAAAAACGAACCTTCATTTTTCATTTTTCTTATTTGTGGCAAAAACTTGTGCGTCAAAACATTACACGTACTTCACAAGCTGGCCAATCTGATATCTGGCTTGATTTTTTGAACTTTTATGTCTCTATTGTGTGATGTCTGGCTCATAAATGGTGATTGGTTAAAAATATTGGTTGATATTGGTAGTCTAGTGTCTGGCAGTATTAATTTGACACCATATGGCATTTCACTAGTTTCTCAGTGAACGTACAATTTCAAAGCAAAAAGTTCTCATTTTGCAGCCTATGAGCAAAACTGCTTTGGCGACACTACCACCTTAACTGTTTGTCAGCAAAAACGTATTTTACGTGTTGACCCCGTACCCATTGTGCACTTTTTACAAACCTTGCTAAAATGGTTGCTAAAGAAGACTTTTTATATGGAAGATAATGCTGCAGCTGGCCGAACAGGTTTACGATGGCCTCGGGCCAATGTACATACTTAAAAATAAATGCTTAATGCTTACTGAATGCTTTTGCCGCAGATTGGGCTTGTTGCAAACAACTTCCAAGCAACGCGCGTTGCTTGTAGATTGCCTGAAAATCGCGTTGTCTGCGCGTTGCCTCGTGTGAACCGGCATTAAGCAACCAATTTTGCTCCTGGGCTGCCACTATTTTCTTCGTGAGCTACCTTCAAAACATTCTGGGCTCGGGGGGAGCGGATCTGTCTGGGGGGGGGAGGGCAGCAATCCCCCTCACGCCTATGTAACTATGTGCGCAACCAAATACAACAGTTAACATTTTATTCTTTATTATGAATGGCGTGGTTTTTACTTCATTTTGCTGGCTGAACAGCGACATACGGCTGTGAGTATGAATCGACCCTTAATGTTGGACCGTAGTTGCTCGTTTCAGTCAACCTGTCGGTGTCCCAAGGCTGTTCTCGGTCGGGTGGTCACTTTTCTGAGGAAACTAAACCTGCCCGCTGGTACCGCTAGCCCCGAAGAAGCAACAGAGGAACAAGTAAATTAAGGGCCAGTTCTTAAAATGGATTAAATGGATTAGATATGTTGGTTGAGAAACAATTACCTCAGTGTTGATAAAGAAAGCAATTTTGCGCACTTGCGCGAGGTGTTACAATAATATTTATTGCTATAATGGCAAAGTGTATGAACTAAGAGTTATTGGCAATAAATTTTAATCTGATCCGTTTAATCCATTTTTAAAATTGACTTTTATTATTGTTTTAATTAATTTCTAAGCAATGAATGGTCATGGTATTTCTTTCTAAACATTGTCAATTTGAATAAGTTATAACACATTTTTTCAACAACTTTTCGGTCTTTAGTGCAATATTATGCAATGCCTAGCTTTGTGATTAAGTTATGTCAGGACCGTTATTAGTTATGTTCCAGTTTCATGTAAGAGTAGGTATTGGACTTGCGGATGTTTAAGTTACAGAATTTTAAATCAGTTAAGTTATTTGCGCAAAAATTAAATCAGTTAAGTTATCAGTTAAGTTAGGCAAAATCAAATCAGTTAAGTTATCAGTTAAGTTAACTTAACTGATAACTGATAACTTTAACTGATTTTAATTTCAGTTACATGGTAAAATTTTGAAAAATTTTGTATCCAAATTTTTTACTAAAAATCCACTTTTTTACGCTTTTTTAGTTTTTTCAAATTATATTAATGTGTATGAATTAGATTTATAGCGATTGTGATAATTTTTATTAACATATGCCGCGTTGATTCCTTTAGGTAGGTTATGTAGGTACTAGCCCTGGCTAAATTCTAGTGCGCTACAACATAAAAATTTGCTCATAAATGTTCAAATTCTTTCTATAAGCTGATTAACGAACACCTCTGAACTAGATTTCGTCAAGTGTTCAGATTTATTGGTGCTAGCCACTAACGCACGTAATTGTTTGGAATATCCAAATACCCTCAGGGTGCCCACGTCTCATCCCACAGCAAATATGAAAAAAGCTAAAATCATAGTACAATATCGAGTGACACAGTAACGGCGGAATCTCACGTCGTGACTTGTGGGCGTAGCTAAAAGGATGCCACGATCTGATTAAATGATGGTTAATAATTTTTCCTGGAGCACTTTGGACACAACCAGCGTGTCCCGTTTGGGTCAGTTTTTTATTAACCGCTAATAATGTGCAATGAATCTCCAAGTCTACAAAATTGAAAACAGGGTGTCATATTCATTTCATTACATCTATGCTATACGTGACTAAAATACATTGACAAAAAAAGAAACGTGCACATTCACTGGAAACACTACGTGCGGTATGTGTGGCTTCAATATTTGAAGAAACATTCCCACTGCATAACTGAAATTCCGTAAATCAGTTACACGCTGAACTGAATTTATATTTTCAGTTATGCGTTTAACTGAAAATAAAATCAGTTTTGACGGTTAACTGAAAATAAAATCAATTTTGACGCATAACTGAAAATAAAATCAGTGAACTGATTTAAATCAGTTTTTGGAGTCTAAATCAGTTAAGTTATCAGTTAAAGTTAAGGCTCAAAATAATTTCAGTTAAAGTTAAAGTTAAAGTTAACCCCGAGAAATTAAATCAGTTAAGTTATCAGTTATCAGTTAACTGAAACACCCCTAATTTGACTTCACACCTCAGTCACTACACAACACTGCTAATGGCTGCAGTCCTTCACAACTATTATGGCACTGATTAAATGTCGCTATTTTTTGCTAAGTTTAAATCGGAGTAGATTTTAAATTCATAAAATTGCACCAGCTAAACGTAACATATTTATTTTGCAACTTTGTCCATTTTAATCCATATACGTGAACGTGATAAGCCGTAATATTTCACCGTGCTTCTTCAATCATATTCTGCTGCGTTATAATCCACTATACTGAATCTAATCCCCTTAATCCCTTAGAGGATTAGTTTAATTCATTGCTGTGCCCCCTTTTCAGCCAACCAACTCCGCCCTATCCGACATGCTGACCGCTGTCCAATCAGCCTGCGTGCCATATTTGCAATTTTTCACTGCCCTCAACCATTGGCTGTTTGCTAGTTCCCTCCCACTGCAGTCGGACGCTGATTGGTCCAGCTGTCAACGACTGTGGCAGCTGCTGGCCAATCAGAGCGAAGGGGGCGGAGCCTTGCGTTGGATCTCTGGCGACCAGGCTGAGTGCTTGCTGAACACCCGTTGGCTTCCTGCCTTGGCATCTACTGTCCATAGGCTGCATCCCAAGTCACTGACCACTGTAAGGGTCGAGTCATACTGACCAAAAAATGCTGGAGACAAAAATAAACACGCGATTTTATTACGAAAAGAACCAATTGCAAGCATCAAGAGTACAGCGAGTAGTCACAAACATGATCACGCCAATTGATTTCTCTCAGGGTTCAGCAATTTTTGGTCAGACTTTATAGTTACAGCCGTATGTCAGTTCAGCTTCAACCGGCTAAATGGCGAAATTGTCACGCTATAATTTGATGTTATTATAGTGGCATAGTGATAGTGATAGTATAATGATAGTAATAATAGCAAGAGAGTACATAATAGCGTCTCACTCTATATAGAAGAAGAGTGAGACACTCTCCAGCCTGCCTGTGTTCTAGCACAGGCAGATGCGCTGGTCGTTTTCAGGCTACATGTTGACATTCTATGCAACATGTGACTGGCCAGTCAGCGCGCAGATTCCCTGCGTAACACACTTTAGTATAAAATCGCTGACGCGTTGATAAGCATTAAGATAGAGTTAAAAGCTTAATAACTCATTTTTTATTCATAGTCTGCTTGCAAAAACATTAAAAAAGGTTTGCAAATACCTCTAGGGATATTTTGGCAAACTTTCAGCGAATTTGATTGAGAAACTTTTGAGATATAAACTTTTCTGAATTTCTTCAAAGTTTCTCAATCAATTTCGCTGAAAGTTTGCCAAAATATCCCCAAAGGTATTTGCAAACCCTTTTTAATGTTTTTACAAGTAGACTATGAATAAATAATGAGTTATTAGCCTTTATCCCTATCCCGTTTTATGATTGGAGCACGTGCACAGGCGTCGGCCAATCAGAGAATAGAAGCTCAGTTCTGATTGGCCAGTCACATGTTGCATTGAATGTCAACATGTAGCCTGAAAACGACCAGCGCATCTGCCTGTGCTATAACACAGGCAGGCTGGAGAGTGTCTCACTCTTCTTCTATATAGAATGAGAAGCTATTATGTACTCTTGATAATAGTGATGTTGTAGTAGTATATTAGTGGCGTGATTATTTCGTAACTTTTTTCTGACTGAAAGTATGAATCGAATAATCGACACTCCTTGTTGGCGGTTTAGGATTTATACTGTGTCTGATGATGCTAATAATTTTCCTTAGAACAAGGGCAAAATTTGATCCGCTTAGGACTGTTTGGCTATATTTTATAAAACCTAGACTTATTTCCGACTTTGTGTTTGTGCATTGATTGACTGCAGGATACGAAATTAGTGCCAGTTTTTAATTTTATAATTGAAATTATTGCCAGGTTATAATCATACATGTAATTTTTTTGAAATTTTAGGGGGGCTAGTACCGACTTTTACGGGGTTTGAACTGGCACAAACGCAAAAATGTTCTAATTTTAGCCTAAAAACGGGAAATTTTTTGCGAAATGTGGACATTTTTAGCGATTTTTTTAGCTTTTTGGTCATTTTTGAAACATTTTACAGCGATCTAGGCCAAATTTTTTGAGTTTTCGTGCACCTTTTTTTGGGACCAAGTAGGGGGCTTGTCTCGATGAATGATATTTGAGGGGGGCTTATCCCGGAATCTCAAATCTGGGGGGGTTTGTCCCGGAACCTCAAATCTGGGGGGGGGGCTTGCCCCCTCCCAGACCACCCCATGTACATATGTGGTTAAAATCTTAATTAATTATAATTTGTGTCTAGATTTTCCCCCCGTGCGTTGTGTGGGCGTCCCCCGTGCTTGTGTCCGTGCCCCCCAGCTATGACGTGCTCTTCCAGCGCTACCACAAGGCCCCCTGTCTCCACTGCGGCCAGGCCCCCAAGGAACCCCTCCTCTGCATGTTCTGTGCCCGACTCATCTGCTATCGCGAACTGGACTGTTGTCGCACCGGCAACTTGACCGAAATTGAAACCGTAAGGGTCCATTCATACTCACAGCTGTGTGACGTGTGTAGGAGTGTAGTTTCATGGAATCGGCCCCTGGCAGTACTTTACTTGCAATTACTTTAGGGACAATTGACAAGGGACAAGGACTAGTATGAAACTCAGTTTAGACCATGTCTAGTCTATCTTTCTATTTTCTAGCCTCTGACTTTGATTAGTTTACCTGGAATTGCTTTAAGGACAAAAGGACAAAAACACAGACAAGTATGAATCTGAGTCTAGTGCTTTTAGGGGAAAAAAGGACAAGTATATACGAATCCAAGTTTAGACGGAGTCTATCCTTGTGACCTTTGACCTTGGTATTTTCAGCACACCCGTGAGTGTGGAGGGGGCACTGGGGTCTATCTGAACGTGCACACTTCCGTGGTCCTGGTCGTGCGGGGCAGACGCGCTGCCTTCTGGGGCTCCGTCTATCTAGACTCGCACGGAGAAGAAGATAGAGGGCTCAAGTGAGGATGGCCGTCTTTGTCAATATGATTTGTGGATTTTGTGTTGCCTTGAATTTAGACTTGTTTTTTATGATTAGTGATGAACAAATACAACGGGTTCCAGAGATTGGATAATAACTGCAAGTGTTTTTTATGATTATAAATCTTGGCTTGGTGTTTGAACTTTTTAAGACCCTTTGTGACATAGGATTTCAGTTGCGTTGGTTTTAAGCTTTTGAACACGATTCAACGTGTAGTCAAAATTTTGTCTGATAATAAAGCTGATAAGTCAGTTGACTAACAACTGCTAACTCTCAGCGTGCTACTTTTTTTATTTCATTATTTTTTATTTTTATTGTAATCCATCTAATCCGCTTAATCTATTGTTGGATTTATTTAGACGCGGTCGGCCCCTCTACCTGAGCAGCGAACGGAGCGACGTATTGCGACGTCAGTGGCTCTCCCACGGTCTGGACTCGGCCTGTAAACGATGGTTCTGGCTCACCGCTAATCCCAACCCCAATGTCATTGTGATGCACGAATAAAGCACGGTTCATCCCAAGCCGAAAGGACATAAGGACTTGGATACGGACTCCTTAAAGGACAAAGGGACGAGAAGGACTTGTTAAGGGCAAAGGAACATGGATAAGGACTCTTTAAGGACATAAAGACAAAAATAACAACTTTTTGAGGACAGAAGGACAAATTAAGGACAAGGACAAATTTTGATCAGCTGGTGTGAAAAATTGACTCAATGGTTTGGCCTCCTTTTCTGGACAAGTATTCGCTACGCTGGACTTGAAAAAAATTTTTACGCAAAAAAGTCATCTTTGGCAAAACAGTTTTAGCACAGTTGCTTGGGGACAAAACGACAAAACAGGGACAATATTATGAGGATGAACCGGGTTTGAGGGTTTAGGCCGTTCACAGCCTTATGTCCGTCCGCCAATTTTGCGTATTTTAGCGATTTCCACTTCAATTTGATTTAATCAGTGTTGTGTATATACATGCATAAAAAATTTTCGTTGCTCCTTTGTTTTTTCAAACTTCGTTGAAGCCATAGATTTTTGTTTTAACATTTGAAAAATTTATTTTATCTCTTCCCAATGACAAGTTTTATAGTTGGGTTGGTGTAATTAATTATTATAAATATATAAATAACTGCATAAGATGTAGCCGCACTTGTATTTTGTGAGTATATATATAATATATTATTTATTTTGTCCTCAGTTAATCTCATCTAGTGTTTGCCGTTCTAATTAGAGTATATATTCTGTATTATCTATCTGTAAATAAAAATTTATCGTCTCGTAAATGTGATCTGTATTTGTTCATAGTGTTAGTGTAGACTGTAGCTATACTCTACCGGTAGATCTAGTTGTCAGTTGTCTAGACTCTAGACTAAAAGGTACAATAACTCCCTAAAGCAGTTTTTAGGTAGGCTGCAAATGTGAAGAGTTTGAAATGTTTCAGAGTTACAAGTAAACTGTTCGCTCACTGGTTTACGACAGGACGGCTTGTTGTAATGGCGGAATTGATGAAGTAGTTACTGTATGAAAATACTGTATTTTCTTTCTAACCAGTAATTTCATGTTGGCAAGCCAATGTCAGTATATAATGTACCAGGAGCTGTTCATCATCCCGCAATATTCAACAATTATTGTGTGCCCATTATCAAGAAAACAGTGACTACAAAACTACAAATCTTAACAATGAATACGTATATATTTAAGGTAAAATGAGCTGCTATATATTCCTGAGTTTTCTATTCTCTAACTATATTCCATTTCGTGCAAACTAGTGATAGATATTTGATTTTACACACTTAATAAGTAAAAATTGAGAGAACACCAAAGAATGTTGAAACGTTTTATTTTCTGTTCGTCAATAATTAGTTTATTGTCATTTACATTACAAAAATAAGGTTATACAAACAAGGAAATTACTAACTAAACTTCAATAATTATTGGGAACCGGAATGGTGTGTCTGGACCGGTACCGGATTTTAGGACCAATTAGACATTTCGTGAGAGAATCCGAGGTGAACCAATACTGATGCCCAACCGGCCCTAATATGTGAACATACATGGGTGTGGGGCAGGATTGCTCACCCCCAACGCTCCCCCAGAATGTTTTTAAGATAGCTCGCGGAGAAAAAATCAGAAAATCAGTGGCTGACGAGCACTGGCGAGGCGACTCACCAAGCAAAAACAGCCGGAAAAGTAGCAAAGTTGCTGCGCCCCCCCCCCCGGTCGACGGCTCCCCCAGATGTCCTTGGCTGCACATGTGTGTCTGTGACTACTGGCAGGTCATTGGGGCTTCTACCGACAGCGGGTTACGCAGGGGTGGACGCGGGTCAGAATTTTTGACCCGCGACCCAACCCAACCCGCGGCTCGACACTCGTGGGTAACCCGCGACCCAACCCGACCCGCGACCCACTTTGACCCACCACTCGGCGTAGCCAAGATTTAGATAAATGGGGGGGGGGGGTCGCACCTTGTCCACTTTTTTGCTCACTTGTTTAAACTTACTATTGCGTTGTCCGGGGACGTCAGCCACCAGAATCCTTTTATTTTTACACTTATTGGCGAAGTGGCTTACATAAACAAAATGTAAATTTGGTCATTTAAAATAAATAAACTCGCTGTTGCGGGGTCTGGGCTGAAAATGGAGGTTTTTTCAATTGTTGGACAAATTTGGTCAACTGGAGACGTATCAAAAGTTTCTTCCGACAGGAAAATTGAAAACAAAAGATGGGAACTTCATATAAGACAGTATATTACACAAGTACATAATATGTAAATGCAGCATAATGCATTCATGTAGACAAGCATATATAGGCTTTAATGAAAGTTAATAACAATTAATAGGCTTCCATAATGTACATGTTATAATATTTCAGTATCATGAAGCTATCTTGCCTCCTCTTCCTGGCCATCGGGTGTATGGTAACCGATGAAGGAATTGCTAGCCCTCAGCTAATACCCAATACCTCCAGCTCATCGGTCCACGACCGTGACTCGAACAAACCACCCAACTCAACCCCTCAAGCGGAAAAATTGAGTAAGCTAGTACTACAGAGGTAACATAGACCGCTCTCTAATCTTACTTTCTCACGGGCCTATACCTTCTTGTCTCCTTTCTTAATTAATAGTAAACTAGAGAGTTTGCAGGGGTCTGGGGGCGGCAGCCCCCAGGAGAAAATTTTTGAGAATTTTCAAATTTCTAGGCCAAATTTTGTCAGTAGTAGTGGTTTTTTCAGTTTTCGCGGGTCGGAAAAAATTCTTTCGACCCGCGCAGCCTGAAGTGGGTGGGTACCCGCGGGGCCGCGGGTCGACCCACGGCTCAAATTTTCCGACCCAACCCAACCCAACCCGCGGGTACCCACGACCCGCGTCCACCTCTGGGGTTACGTTTCAAGCCCGGTTCATACTCGTCTTATCCTGGTCTCTATCAGGTTGCAGTTTCAAGAAAACTACATGGCCGACTGGGCCAATTTTTCGCACAATAAAATGCGAAGTCGAGTCCAGTTCGCATGAAAAAATTATACGAACCACCCACGAATACAGTTCTGCCACTACCAAATTTTCCGGGCCGGGCCGAGTCGCGCGCTTCCGGGCCGGGCCCGCGGCCCGCTACAGGCCTGCCGGGCCATTGCGGGCCGATGGGTCCGGGGCCCGCAGGCCGGCCCGGAGCAGGCCCGAGGCCCGCAGGCCGGCCCGGAGCAGGGCCGGGGCCCGCGGGCCGGCCCGGGGCAGGTTCAGGGCCCACGAGTTAGCCCGGTACAGACTTCATAATGTGAGAAAATACATTCTTTGTGCGTCTGTGTGTAGTGTAAGTGCTTGCGCACTTGTCAAAATCAATATATATGCAATGCAGGCATAGTTCATACGTTGCTGAAGCTCGAGAAGATCCTGGGCCTGCGAATTGCTACGGCCCGGGGCCCGCTACGGCCCGGGGCCTGGAATTCTACGGGCCGGGCCCGGCCCATTCCTAAAAAATCTGGCCGGGCCGGGGCCCGCTACAGGCTCGGGCAGAACTCTACCCACGAACCGATTTTGTCAACGTTGTACTATATAGCTGACAGAAAAATGTCCATGTCAATATGTTATTATGGATAAAATATATATGAACCAGGCTTCAGTTAGCTCGTTCCGTTTCTCTTGCTTAGTTTCAAGAAAGACAGATGTGCATTACGGGAAAGGCTCGAATCATAGTTACAGCCGTATGTCCGTTCAGTCGGCAAAGTTACGAAATAATCACGCCACAATTTGATCACATGTTCTATTTATACTTCTACTGCTTTTGGACAAAACCAATCACAATTAAGCGTCACTACGAATAGCCTGTGGCAGAGTTATGGCGGAGGGGCCTTGGAAATGGAAAGAAAAGGCATGCGTGGCGGGGGTCTCTTCCAAATTAAATTCGGCCACCGGGACCCCCCTCTCCGCCACCTGGGGGGCGAACATGGCCGCGGGGTAGACCACTGACGAGGTGCCCACCACCACGCACAAATCACACGAGCCTGAAACCAACAGCAGCAAAAGCTACAGTCTGACTTGTCTGGTCGGCGTCAAATTTCACAGTTCAAGATTTTAAGTCAACATTACCGATTATGTACATCAGCAAAACGAGCCTGATATCAGATTGGCCAGCTTGTGAAGTACGCATGGCGTGTCAACGTACAATTTTTTCAAGAAATATATAAGAACAAAGAAAAATAAAAGTAAGTTTTTCTTTACATGCACATGAGCACTGTCGAAACCTACAGTACTGTGCTAAAAAGTTCCCTCTTCGCCGGCGTATGACGAACTTGATCATTTGCAAAAATTGATTAACGGCGGCTGGAAAGTGACGAAAAAGACTGTCTTAATTGCATCCTGAAGCCTTAGAGTGCTCTAAAGCCAAAAAAAATCATGTTTGACACAAATTGTCAACGTCTACCTAGGTAGTGTTGAGGAGTCACGTCTATCTATTCTATCTATAAACTACCCGAAACCTGACCCAAACACTGATAAGCTTGTTCCAAAACATCGGGATCAAGTTGTTCCCCAAACCAAATCACAGCCGGCCTCAGCAACCCCCCGCACTGGGCACACCGTGGGAGTTGGTCCGTGGGAATTTGGGCCGATGGCGTCTTGGGGTCTGGGGCCCCGCGGTCACGCAACGCCTCGCAGATGGGAGACTGTCTGTTTTCTTCCACCTGTAATCAGACAAACCACGATTCAGCTGTCACCTTGAAACTTAATTTTTCTCCGTATCAAAATTAGGGATGTCGCGGATATCCGCATCCGCGGATGATCCGCAACTTTTTGACATCCGCATCCGCATCCGCAAAAATTTAATGCGGATGTGCGGATGTTGCAGATTCGGCAAAATTTACTAAAAATGTAGAAAATCAGACGACAATTTTGATTTTTGTGCATGTATATACCAATATTTTTGCTCTTACAACAATGGATGAAACTTTATTCTAGGCTTTTTCACCTCATTGTTGGTTGCAAATCGCTCTTTTCTAAAGTAGGCTTCACGAATATTTGATATCGCTGGCATATTCGAACTAAGTTTTGCATTTGCATGTTTGAGAGAGACTAGTCTACAAACTTGTAAAGCAATAATTGTCAAAACAATATCAGTTTTTAACTTGCATGCTTTCGTAGATTAAAAAGATTAGACAGAGTACGTATAGTGATTACACCAACCAAAACCAAAAGCATCACGTTGCCAGAGGGTCACGCTGATAGCCTTTGAGTTGGCATAAAGTTAACCACTAGCGTTTTAACGAAACTGTTGATGGCTGCGCATGGCTTAGAAAATATGTATAATAAATGCACAACTTCGATACAAACTGTTTTATCTGAGTCTCATTCCTTAGTACTTGCACTCTTGCATTCATACTGCTATTTTTAGTATATTATGTATTTTTTGGTGAAAAATTTTTCAAAAATTCGGCCCATAACTTGTTTAGAACGTATTCTAAAAAGATCCGCATCCGCATCCGCATCCGCGCGGATGTCAGAAGTCAACATCCGCATCCGCATCCGCATCCGCGGATGTCAAAAAAGTCACATCCGCGACATCCCTAATCAAAATTCAAGTTTCGTGACTCGATATATACATAGATCTGTATCTGTAATACATAGCAATATTCAAACTGAAACATTTTTCTAAAAAACTACACAACTATTTTAAAGTTGCTAAAATTTAAAAGTAGGTAATATAACATATTAGTTGAAAGCTTGACTTTCTTGCCCTATTAATCGCAAGAGTCAAGTGTCCCACTTAAAATTCGGTAACTCGTCCTTTTCTTTTCAATGACTCACATTTTTCACCACTTGTTTAAATCCAATTTTGGATAAGGGTCGATTCATCCTTACAGCCGTATGTGCATTCAGCCGCGAAATTACGAAAAAAAGCGCCACAAATACTGCAAAAGATCAGGGGCCTGTTGCTCAACTTTACAAGTCTTACAATTGTAACAATTGTAAGTGAAAAATCTGGTGATTCGTTACGAATTCATTATATAAATTCATTACGAATCACCTGATTTTGCACTTACAATTGTTACAATTGTGAGATTTGTAAAGTTGAGCAACAGGCCCAGACAGTGGCGTGATTATTTCGTAATTTATCCGGCTAACCGGACACACGACTGGCTAGGTGACAGTTGGATAGTCTCACAAATAGCCTGTAGAGACCCAAAAAGGACCATTGGAGAAAAAAAATTGCAGTTAACGAACTTGGGTTACAGGAACTAGACGTTTTGTTACCGCGGTTACCGCAAAATTTCGCAGTAACTACCGCAAAAACCGCAGTAATTTTTGCAATCTGCGGTAATAAAAAATCGTTACTGCGCCCACCCCTAGCTGTAAGTATATATGAATTGACCCTTAGACCCACTGAATGCCCACCTTTCCACATTTAGTGCATCTGGTTCTAAACAGCGAGCCATGCAGTTCTATCAGATTCTGAGTGCCAGCGCGTCGATGCAATTCGTCGATATTCTGAGTAATGACGCTCAAGCGTGCACCTTGGTCCCTGAGTCGCTGCTCCCACTCAGCCAAAGCCTGGTGGGCCGCGTTGGGTTCGCACTGGAGCACCAGCTCACGACGATAGTGGTAGAATTCCCACACTAGTGATGGGTCCTGCAAAAAAGGACTGGAGTTATAGCGAGGGTCGATTCATACTTACAGCCGTATGTCCGTTCAGGCGGAAAAATCTAAGTTTCTTGTGGGGGAAGTTTTATTGAAATCATAAACGGTCAGTCAAATCAAACCTGACTTAGTGCAAATCACGACTGTTTCTTTACAAACTTCTACGATGCGTACATAAGGGGATGGGGAAGCAACCACACGTTCCCCTCACAAAAAAAATGTCAGCTACATCGACTACTGAGTTAAATAACCAGTTAAATCTAGATCTAATCCGCTAAATCCGCTTTGGGATTAGGTAGCCTTTTAGCCGAGCATACTTCAGCAAAGGCGCCGGGAGTAGCCAACTGCTGAGCGGCATAGGTCCGCCACAGTCCACCCGCCCCCCGAAAAGTGGGAATCCCACTTTCGGCGCTGATGCCCGCTCCTGTGATCACGGCAACGTTCCGGGCGGATTTCACCAGATCCCGGAATTCAGCAAGATCTGAGCTGGGACGGGAACTTTGCAGATTAGCCATCCAAACACGCAAACAGAGCCTAAAAGTTCGATTCATCTGAAATGTCGAAAAGATTATTTGAAACAGAACTACGAATTCAGCAAATTATGTATAATTATTGTCTATGAGAGAAATTTTATTTAACTGGAGTTCCTGTCTTTTTAGCGACAGCACGGAGGTAGGGATGTTTAAGTTACAGAATTTTAAATCGGTTAAGTTATCAGTTATTTGCGCAAAAATTAAATCAGTTAAGTTATCAGTTAAGTTAAGCAAAATTAAATCAGTTAAGTTATCAGTTAAGTTAACTTAACTGATAACAACTGATAACTTTAACTGATTTTAATTTCAGTTACATGGTAAACAAGTTGGCCCCAAAAGGGGCAATGTTCCTTCCCCGGTGTCTACCTTTCAAGTTTAATTGAATTGTATCTATTCTCCTACTGTACACTACATTGCGTAACTTAGGTACTTACCCTACTACCTACGTATGTACGTACATTTACAAAAAAGTGCTGCAGGATGTTAAGCATCCCGCTGCAGCGAGCCATTCGGCCCAAATTACGCTTTGATCTGAGCTGAGCACATCAGCTCTAAGAAGCGATAAACAGTGTTATCCAGGGGCTCTTATATACTGCTGGTGAAACATTACGGTGCCGAGGCTGAAAAAGTACACTACAACACTCTACATCGATTATTGATTTTTGTGCATATACGCAGACAAAAATCAGCAGCCAACTCCCAGGCTGAGAACACACACAAAACATACAGGCTATGCCGCCTGCTCAGCAGCGTTTAACGCTGCGAACAGTTAGTTTCAAAACAATAGTTCCTTCTCTAGAAGGAACAAAAATTGGAAATTTTCTAATACAAAAATTTTTACTTAAAATCTACTTTTTAAGTTTTTTTAAGGTTTTTAGACTATATTAAGTCCATAAAATAGATTTATTATTGCGATCATTTTTATTGCGATCATTTTTATTAACATGTACATATGTGATGCTTGAATTCCTTTTGGTAGGTATCAACCAGCCAGGGCCAATTTCGAGTGCGCTGCGACAAATGCTCACCAATACTTAAATTCTTTCTAAAACCTGTTTAAGAACACCTCAAAACTAGATTTCGACAGGAGTTTAGATTTATTGGAGCTAAGGCATGTAATTTTTTAAAATATCCCAATACCCTCACAGTGCCCTGAGCCCACAGCAAATATGTATTAGGAGCTAAAATCATAGTATCGAGTGACACAGTAGCAGCGTAATCTCACGTTGTGGGCGTAGCTGGAAGAATGCCACGATCTAATTATGTAGGTAATGGTAAATCAATTTTCCGGGAACCCATTGGATGCACTCAACGTGTTCCATTTGGGTCTGTTTTTTGCCGCTAATAATGTGGAATGCACCTACCGCGCTACAGAACTAAAATGAGGATGTCATATTCTTTTCATTATGTATGTTATATGCCATATGTGGCTACAATCAAGAGTACATAATAGGATTATCCTACTATGTACTCTTGCTACAATACATCGACAAAAAAGAAACGTGCACATTCAGCGGTAATTGTATGCGCGGTATATGTATGTACTCACATGTGCGGTATGTGTATGTCTGTATTCAATATTCCAGCTCACATTCCTACAGTAGAACTGAAATTGCTGAATCAGTTACACGCTGAACTGAATTTTTATTTTCAGTTATGCGCTTAAGGGGGTAGTGTCGCGAAAGCAGTTTTGCTCATAGGTTGCAAAAAGAGATCTTTTTGCTTTTAACTTGTACGTTCACTGAGAAACTAGTCCAATGCTATACTGTGTTAAATAAGTACTGCCAGACACTAGACTACCAATATCTACCAATATCTTGAACCAATCACCTATTGTAAGCCAGACATCACACAATAAGGACATGAAAATTCAAAAAATTAAGCCAGATATCAGATTGGCCAGCTTGTGAAGCACACATAACGTCTCGACGCACAGTTTTTTGCCACGAATAAGAAAAAAGAAAAATGAAGGTTCGTTTTTCTTTTGATTTTAAAATAAGCGTCTAAATTTTTCACAATTTATCATTATTGCCGTGAGTACTTCACTGTTTACGCACAGTTTCACAGTTCAAACAGGTATTACTCCGCAACCACTCAAGCAATTTGCACTAAATTTTGTGTGCATAAACTACATTATATGCCCTTTTAGTCTATGTAAACAAACTAAACAAATAAGTTGACAATTGTGACGAAAAAATCGAATGTGAATAGGTTTTTAAAACGTCATTTTTCCGACTTTGCGACCTCACTGCAAACAGTACACTGCATCAATTTTAATAAAACTTGGCGAAAATACTTGCCTCAACCCATATTTTTAAAATATATAAAGAACGAAGTCTTATTTTATTCTAAAAATGTTTTACAGTTACGCAAAATCGACTGCTTTCGCGACACTACCCCCTTAAGGGGGTAATTGCGTTTTTAGGTGTTTTTTTAACAAGCCATAGCTCAGCGTTTACAGATTTAAATCACAAGCGGTCTTTTGCATTAGGTAGAACAATATCTTTCCTAAATGTATGCCATGCCTTAAAATTTAACCTGTGATTTTCTTTCCAGTATAAGCGACTAAAGGAAGGTCCTTTCCAAAATATTAAAATTTTTTACAAAAAGTTTGCGCCACAGCTCTGAATCATACGATTACCTGTTGGGGCTGAAAGTTGGTAAGGTTTTTGACATGTTTAAAATCCCCAGGCATGTCCCCCACTTTTTTAATAACTAGTCAATTTACTGAGAAAATAGCTGAAAAGCAAACGCACCGAAAATTTAAGATATCTTCGTGTAATTAAAACCCTCTAAAAATGTCCACAGGTGAAATTTCAAAAAAGTGAGAGACATGCCTGGGGATTTTGACCGTTACAATACTGTCCCAAAAATTTATGCTCAGGCGTCACTTATAACTTGAGTACTGGTGGCGCAAAGTTTACATAGAAATCACAAAAACCTTGAAAACGCAACTAACACCTTAACTGAAAATAAAATCAGTTTTGACGCTTAACTGAAAATAAAATCAGTTTTGACGCATAGGTAACTGAAAATAAAATCAGTTAACTGATTTAAGGTGGTAGTGTCGCCAAAGCAGTTTTGCTCATAGGCTGCAAAATGAGAATTTTTTGCTTTGAAATTATACGTTCACTGAGAAACTAGTGAAATGTTATATGGTGTCAAATAAATACTGCCAGACACTAGACTACCAATATCTACCAATATTTTTAACCAATCACCATTTGTGAGCCAGACATCACACAATAGAGACATAAAAGTTCAAAAAATCAAGCCAGATATCAGATTGGCCAGCTTGTGAAGTACATGTAATGTTTTGACGCACAATTTTTTGCCACAAATAAGGAAAATGAAAAATGAAGGTTCGTTTTTCTTTCGATTTCAAAATAATTGTCTAAATTTTTTACAATTTATCATTATTGCTGTGAGTACTTTACCTTTTACGCACAATTTCACAGTACAAACAGGCATTACTCCACAACCACTAAAGCAATTTGCACTAAAATTTGTGTGCATAAACTAGAGCATATGTGCTTTTACTTTGTGTAAAGAATCTAAACAAAAAGTTTTTTAATTGTGACGAAATTACTGAATGTGAATAGGTTTTCAAAACGTCATTTTTCCGACTTTGCGACTTCACTGCTAACTGTATGCTGGATCAATTTTTCTGAAACTTGGCAAAAATATTTGCCTTGAAACATATTTTTAGAATATATAAAGAACAATGACCTATCTTTCATCGAAAAAGATTTATAGTCGCGCAAAATCGACTGCTTTCGCGACACTACCCCCTTAAATCAGTTTTTGGAGTTTAAATCAGTTAAGTTATCAGTTAAAGTTAAAGCTCAAAATAATTTCAGTTAAAGTTAAAGTTAATGTTAACCCCGAGAAATTAAATCAGTTATGTAAGTTATCAGTTAACTTTAACTGATAACTTTTTTAAAAAAAGTTATCAGTTATCAGTTAACTGAAACACCCCTACACGGAGGATCCTTTCTGTCCAATATTGATGCACTGAAGCCTTAGGGTGGATTTCACAAAGTTGGTTTTACTAAGCCATTGGTTTTACGTACGTTTTGCATGATTAACACATAATTTCATTACGAAATATCGCCTGATTTGTTATGAATTTCGTAGATTTTCTTAAACCATTGGTTTAGCTCAGCTGAAATTTTAGCAGAACAGAGACCTGCTGCGCTGCAGGTTTGAAATTTCAACTGAGATAAACCATACGAAATTCGTAACGAATCAGACGATATTTCGTAATGAAATTCTGTGCAAATCATGCAAAACGTACATGAACCCAATGGTTTAGTAAATCCAGCCTTGTGAAATCCACCCTTAGAGTCCTCAAATCTAGGGCGTGGTATTTGAGTCCAGAGTTGAATTTCTCATAAAAATATGACCATTACGCCCGGTTCATACTTGTCCTTAAGGACAAAGAGACAGGAACAAATTTTGGCCTTTTGCTGTAAAGAACTCATACTGACTATTTTGTGCACACGATCTGCAAGTGTCACCAACTTTATACCATCTACCCCATTGGCTTACTCAACTGAGGCAATTCGGTAGGTGGTAGGGCAAAAAAGTTAAACTTTAACTTTAACTGAAATTAAAAAAGTTAGGGGTCTTACTTTAACTTTAACTCAAAAAAAAGTTAGAGGTCTTACTTTAACTTAACTTAAATGAAAATGGTCTGACTTTTTTGCCCTAGTAGGTGGTGCCCATTACAAAACATACCAGGTAGTTCGTTCTAGATTCGAAAGTTATTGTACTCTTTTATTCGTACTTTCGGCACCGCTCGTCGTAGAATTCTAAAACACAAAACGACGACCTGAAACTGAAAAAAACAACTACGACCGAAAACTTTTGCGTTAGATCAAATTGCCATTAATAGTGTATACTCAAGATCTACTAGAGTAATTTTGTCGTAACTTTGACGGCAAAACATGCATGTAGGCGTCTGCATAAACTTGGACTGCTTACATTAGTTCATGAACATCTTACGACAACCAATGATAACGCTAGTATACGGCAAAGTAATACGAGCTACCAAAACCCACGCAACAAGTGAAATACTTTATTCACTACTAAGTGCCAATACGACATAATGATACTCAGATAAATAACAGACAAAAAATCAAAATCATTACAAAACGGGCTTTTTTTATTCACCAAGTGGTTAATCTTCATCCAAATTACTTCCAAAAACCTTAATCAGGAATTTCTTTTCAAGTTATTCTTATTCTTTTGCATTAATGAGAGCTAATCCGAAATCTTATAATTGCTCAGAATTCTACAAGTAGATTCATGTTTGTTTCCATGACCCGTAGATTAAGTTAGACGAAAGTCAAACTAATAGAGCAAATAAGACTTTGGGTCTAGCTGGAGCTAGAGTCAAAAAATGTATAAAGTTTCCACGGAGCATTATAAAACCACAAACTTCATTAATTAGCTGAAATATTGTCTGTCTGCAAAATTCATGGATACATAAATAATAGTTCCTTCTCAAAAATTTACCAAATACATACAAAAAGCAAGCAAAAACAAAAATTACAAGCCCAAGCAAGCGTACGGCTACATACAATAACAGTAATTTATAATACAATATTATGCAACCTAAAAACGAAATAAAAATTTGTAGTCTTAGTCTCAGTGGGGCATCAAAATCAGATTCGCCGAATTATATGCGAAGTTTTTGATTGAAAAAACACTGCAACAGTAAGCGTAGCGTCTTCGAAACGGGTTGCACCTCAATATTAAAGTTTAAGGTTAACGACTGAAAAATTTCAGCGGGTTACTTCAATCTTGTAGTTTGTTATCACTAACGTGAATTATAAAAATCTGCTACAAATCAATTTAGATACAGTAGCTTTTAAAACAAAATACCGAGGCTCGTTTCATACTTACAGTCGTATGTCCGTTTAGCCGGTTAAGTTACAAGAAATTTGGCAATTTTGCCATCTGAACAGACATACGACCTTAGTACGAATAACTGATCAAATTTATCAATACGATTTCATCAGACTAAACTGTTCAGTCAATTCATACTCCTGTGCGGACATTGGGACAAAACGACAGACGTTCGAATAAACTGACCGGCAGAACGGCTGTTTCATTCATACTTTCATCAAACGGCTGTATGTTCAGCCTCTCTACCAAACGGACAAACGGATCAAAAGTATGAATTGAAACAGGCTCTTCTGCTGAGTGAGGAGCGGTAAAATTGTTACGCCTGAGTGTCAATATTCCAGAGGAAATATAAAAGCACTTGGTCCTTTTGTCCATTGCCCCACTGACGTATGAATCGACCGTAAGCATGGATGTCGCCAACAAGGTTAGATTAAGTCTAATCCCGCTAATCGGATTACAAGACCTAATCCTCAAATGATCTAAACTGGGGTAAATTATCTTAGCTATTTAATCTCAATAATCCATGTGGCTTAAATCCAAACCAAGTCGCTTCAATCCAGCCCTATAATTGACCCACTTGATGGTTAAATATAGCACCGGCTGATTTCGGTAGGTCATCATCACAAAGGTCAAAAGGTCAAAACATATAACACAGCAGCATTGTAGCACAGTGGAAGAAATAGAATGGAATATATCCGTGAGGACACGTGAACATAACAAAATCATATCGGCTGTTCAGACAATAGAAGATGAATTCAATTCTGAATTTTCCCCCAAACTAAATTCCTGGTATTAACAAAGTCCACTAAAAAAACTTGGAAACTCAAAACTCGACTTGATAAGTTATGTCAAGTCACATTTTGACAAAACTGGATAGCGACTCAGGGTCAATTCATACTTAATGCAGCCGTGTGTCTTAGTGCAGCCGGCATAATTACGAAATAATCACGCCACCATCTGAACTTAAACACTGTCAATGGTGTGATTATTTAGTGAAATTTCTGGCTGAGCTGAAAGTATGAATCCACCCTAAGAGCCTTATATACACAATACACAAACAGTTAGGATCTCAAAATAAAACTCAGCGAAATTTTGCGAATTTCACCCCAGTATTGTCATAATAATTTACTTTGCATACTAGAACCGTTTTTTTCAAAACAACAGAGGTTTTTCACAGCGCGGCTGAAGGCTGGTCAATCTTTTGCAATTCCTAAAAAAATATATTACATTTTAAATTTATTGCAATTCCTGTAAAAATTAAATTATAATTTAAAATTCAAGTACAATCCAAGTTATTATCGTTTTAACAATGTAATTTATGTGAGTACAACGAAATTTTGGTTTTTAATATTTTTTATTCTTTAAGTTTTGGTCAGACTTGACCGGGTGAAATCTAAATTTATTTTAAAGCCCTAAATGTAGAGACTTAAGTCTGACAAAAAATAGTTACAAAAAATCAAAACTATATTATGTTCAGTATTCAAATATTATAACGTAAACTGATTATTAGTATATTTTAAAATATATATAATTTAAACTTAACTTTAAAAAATATAATAAACGACTAAATAGCGTACACTCTGCACTTCTTCCAAAAGTTCGCCATAGGCTCGATTTAGGTCATCGTTTATAATCACTCGGTCAAACAGATCCGGTTCTTGGTCAACTAAAAAAAGAAATAAAAATAAAAACAAACACAAAATCAGATCCCGCGATGAAAATCACAACAAAAGATAACTCAGAGAAGTTAGCAGCCCTTGCAATCAAATAAGCTTTTAGCTTTCGGACAAATGAACACACTTATTTAATTTGACCAAGCCTTATGTTCGGACTTTTATCTTAATGACTAAGCCAATTTTTACCATACAAACGCGCAGTCACAAAACAACCTAACAACTCAATCGTAAACTCATTAACAAAAATCATCTAAAGCTTTCAAAAAAAATTCGCTAATTTGCTAAGGAGCGATGACTAATAGTGAATTAAAACAGCTGCCTTAAGAAACGCTTTTTTCAATTGAAAAAGTTTTTGTTACCTTCTTTCAGGTCGTTTCTAGCCCGTTCTAGCCGTTTCTGAATGGCCACTTCCGTTTCCGTTCCTCTCCCTCTCAGTCTGGCTTCCTGAAACGGAAAAAATACAAATAAATAACATGATATAAAAAGTAATAGTAATATAAGTAACATATAAGGGCGGGTTGGAAACTCCACAAAAACAAGAAGTGGGGGGGGAGAAATCATAACTACTTGAAATAAGAATGATCATTCACTTCTTCACTTATCCCATTTTAGACCTAAGGCTTCAATCAAAAACAGATTAAATTAAAAAATACTTTTTAATTCCGATTATGTCTAATTTCATAGACGGTGATTAAACTAACTGTTTGCAACTCAGCAGATAATATTATTGGATTATTCACGGGTGTTTCGTAGCCGAACGGTAAAGCTGTTGGACTAACAACCCGAGGTGTGTCAGTTCGATTCCTAGTCAGACAAAACCCTAAGTCCATCAAAAACCACTATGGATGGATTTCACAAGTGGTTTTACTAAACCCTGCTAAACCCCCACACTTTTAGTAAACGCGAAACAGAAACCTGCTGTGCTGCAGGTTGGAAAATTTTCACTTGAGCTAAGATCAAGGCTTAGACTAAAATTGATTACTTTCGTAACGAATCAGGCAATATTTCGTCATGAAATTAAGTGCAATTCCTAATTATGAAAGCGTCGCAGGGGTCTAGCAAAACCACCTTTATGAAATCCACCCTGAAGCCCAGTTCATACCTGTCCTTAAGGACACAGGGACAAGGATATATTTTGGATCAATACTTCAGCTGTTGTGAAGATTTATTTACACTAGCGTTTCGGATAATCTTTGGCATACAATATTAAAGTAAAGTAACCCTAACTTTATCCATGCAAAAAGTTAGCTGATTTGGCCAGGCAGTTTTCTTGAAATCACTTATGGACAAAACGATAGGAACAAGGACAAGCATGAGCCGGGCATAACATTTCAATACCCCTGACCAGTGTTTGCATATCGGGCGGCTGAATGAACAAGTATTTTGGTTTGGTGAGATCGCTGTCCTGCAGGCGACTCTGCCGGATCGAGCGCACTCCTGGCAGGTCCACGTCCAGCACGCAGATTTTGCCAGTGCTCTGAATCTCCTCCACTGAGCGAAGGCTAAAATTATTATATGATTATTATATTATTTTTATATATATTATATATATATATATATATATATATATATATATATATATATATATATTATAAGACATTAGTTAAGCTAAATAAGTTTTGTGAAATAAGCGAAAGTACTACGCATGCTTCCATTAAATATAATATTATATTCGACTTATATTATATTGTTTCAATTGTATAACATTAGTTACTTTTTTGCGGAACGTCATTTTTAAGTTTCTGCAATTTAAGCCATTTTTGACGAACAAATTCAAACTAATGTCTGGCCAAAAATTGCTGAACCCCAAGATAAAACAGGTGGCGTGATTTTTGTGACTACTTGCTGCACTCTTGCTGCCTGAAATTAGTTCTTTTCGTATTGAAATCACGCGTTTTCTTTTGTCTCAGGGTCCAGCAATGTTTGGTTATTCTTTAGTGTTGTAATGAACTTGCGTTCTGTTTTGCACTGAAACACGTGTTTTTTTATCTAATTTTGGCTGCTTGGCCAAACCTTGCTAATACTATTAGTATATATAACCAGATTATATTACAGTCGGCCGCAGGTACAACCATACATGGGCGTGGGGGGTTGAGGGGAGGGTTTTCTTTCACCTCCCCTCCAGAAGGCAACCTCGCCCCCCCCAGACAGGTCTTTCACCCCCCCGAATTTGCTACCTGTCCACGTATGGCAACAACCAAAGTCAAGTATAATCCCCACACCTGGTCCCGTAAACATTTCCCGAGAATTCCGTGTATTCCAAAAACTCTCCTTTGTCAATTGCAGCATCAATCACAGAGCGTTCCACGAAATAATAGTCTATAAAAATACAAACAAAAAAAAGACTTTTGAACAAAACCACTCCCACAGAAATTTCTTCCGAGTGAAAATTTCACACAAGTGTTTTCCCTCAAGGTTGCTGTGAAGAGATTTTGAATACATTTTCAACTAAAAAAGTAAATTTGCCGAAAACTTAAATTTTTAACTTTAAAATTTGAATAGAATTTATTTTGACCAAAATTAGTTCCTGTTCTACCGATTTTTTCACCAACCTTTTCCATGGACTTCCCCTGGCCTGGGTTGTCGTGTGGTATCTAAACAAGCAAAAAATTAAGTATATATTACTGGCATATTTTTAGTGGGGGGGGGGGGGGGGGGGCGGGCGCCCCCCCCCCCCCCATTTGGTCCGGAGCCCCCCATTTTCGTCGCGCCCCCCCCATTTCAGATGGGGTGCCCCCCCCCATAGCCCAAAATTTTTTCCGAAAGGACGGTTTAGCGAATTTTTAGCTGTAGCAATGTCGTGTTCGTCGGGTTTTTGAGTCCTTTTTGGCTAAATTTAGTATTAGCGTAGCTATAATAACCTATGAAAACGTAACATTTAGCGTATAATAACCATTTTTTCTTATAAAAATAGTGTTTTATCGTGAAATTGGTGCGCCCCCCCCATTCCCCCCCCCCTTTGGGCCCCGGGGGGGGGGCCCCCCCCTGCCCCCCCCCATCGCGCGCCCCCCATAAAATTTTGCCTAAAAATATGCCAGTATTATGCAGTATATATGTATTAAATGAAACTAAAAATAAAAACAATATTTAACTCCATTTTTGTACACACAAGTCTGTAATACTAAACACTGAGTATATATTAAGCAAAACTGGAAGTTACACAAGTTTTATTTGTGAAAAAGTTATTAAAATCTCTGGTTTCTCAAGTGTCAAAAAAATGATGGTTTCCAAAGCTGCTTTTTAGTTTTAATTCTTACAGTTGTTCATTTCACATTCAAAAAAATATAATATCATTCTATGTTAAATTTTAAGTCACTATGAGTCAGCGCCGTATTATTATACACCTGAGTCCAAATTCAAGATCAAAAGAATGCCAAATCGGAGAATGAAATTACAAAAAATGACCACCAGCCCAAGACTACATTCCTAGTGACCCTACAGTCCAACACACGGCATACATGTATGAGGGCCCCCCCCCAAAAAAATCGAGGTGCCGGAGGGGAGGGTCCCGAAGGTTTGGGCAAAATTTAGTAAAAATGGCACTTTTTTGGGAAAATTTTACAAAATTCTGCAAAATTTAGGGTATATATATATATATATATATATATATATATATATATATACCCTAAATTTTCAACTCCTTTTTCATTTTCCCAAACCCACCCTCCCCCCCCTCTTTCATGTATGCATATGTTGAAATTTTTGTAGTGGATTTGGGCTGGTGGTCATTTTTTTGTAATTTCGCGTTCTTTTTGATCTTGAATTTGGACTCAGGTGTATAATAAATAATATTATATTTTTTTGAATGTGAAATGAACAACTGTAAGAATTAAAACTAAAAAGCAGCTTAAAAACCATCATTTTTTGACACTTGAGAACCAGAGATTTTAATAACTTTTTCACAGAAATAAAACTTGTGTAACTTCCAGTTTTCTTATTTTGATGTGTATACTCAGTGTTTAGTATTACAGACTACTGTGTACAAAAATGGAGTTAAATATTGTTTTTATTTTTAGTTTCCACCTATATACTGCATAATACTGGCATATTTTTAGGCAAAATTTTATGGGGGGCGCGCGATGGGGGGAGGCGGCCCCGTGGATGGGGGGGGGGCGTCGAGCCAAAATGGGGGGGCGGCGCACCAATTTCACGATAAAACACTATTTTTATAAGAAAAAATGGTTATTATACGCTAAATGTTACGTTTTCATAGGTTATTATAGCTACGCTAATACTAAATTTAGCCTAACAGGACTCATATACCCGACGAACACGACATTGTTCAAGCTAAAAATTCGCTAAACCGTCCTTTCGGAAAAAATTTTCGGGCTCTTTTGAGGGGCGACCATCTGAAATGGGGGGGGCGCGACGAAAATGGGGGGCTCCGGACCAAATGG
>JASANF010013208.1:0-19375 GCA_030248245.1 Trissonchulus sp. WLG1_4
TACCAATATCTACCAATATTTTTAACCAATCACCATTTTTGAGCCGGACATCACACAATAGAGACTTAATAGTTCAAAAAATCAAGCCAGATATTAGATTGGCCAGCTTGTGAAGTACATGTAATGTTTTGACGCACAATTTTTTGCCACAAATAAGAAAAATGAAAAATAATGGTTCGTTTTTCTTTTGATTTCAAAATAAGTGTCTAAATTTTTTACAATTTATCACTATTGCTGTGAGTACTTTACAGGTTACGCACAGTTTCTTAGTTCAAACAGGCATTACTCCACAACCACTCAGGCAATTAGCACTAAATTTTGTGTGCATAAACTAGATCATATGTGCTTTTACTATGTGTAAAGAATCTAAACAAAAAGTTTTTTAACTGTGACGAATTTATCGAATGTGAATTTGATTTGATTTCAAAACGTCATTTTTCCGACTTTGCGACCTCACTGCTACCTGTATGCTGCATCAATTTTTCTGAAACTTGGCAAAAATATTTGCCTTGAAACATATTTTTAGAATATATAAAGAACAATGACTTATCTTTTACTGAAAAAGTTTTATAGTCGCGCAAATTCGACTGCTTTCGCGACACTACCCCCTTAAGAGTTCTACACTTGTCCATGTCACTTGGAAAGTTACTTGCCCACTATTTTTTCAGTTACGGACAAAAAATCATAATTGCCAGAATTCGATCAAAATTTGGGTTTTGAAAGCTAGTTTTGTTCTCCAAACATGTAATTAAGAGTTCTACACTTGTCCATGTCAATGGAAAAGTCACTTGCTCACAATTACTTCAGTTACGGACAAGGGGTCATAATATTCAGAGTTCGACCAAAAATTGGGTTTTGAAAGCCAGTTTTGGCCTCCAAATACGTAATTAAGTGTTCTATACTTGTCCATGTCACTTGGAAAGTTACTTGCCCACTATTTTTTTCAGTTACGGACAAAAGATCATAATAGCCAGAATTTGATCAAAAATTGGGTTTTGAACGCCAGTTTTGTTTTCCAAATATGTAATTGAAAGTTCTACACTTGTCCATGTCACTTGAAAAGTCACTTGCCCACTATTTTTTCAGTTACGGACAAAAGATCATAATTGAAAGAATTCGATCAAAAATTGGGTTTTGACCGCCAGTTTTGTTCTCCAAACATGTAATTGAGCGTTCTACACTTGTCCATGTCAATGGAAAAGTCACTTGCCCACAAGTATTTCGGTTACGGACAAAGGATCATCATTGCCAGAGTTCGATCAAAAATTGGGTTTTGAACGCCAGTTTTGATCTCCAAATATGTAATTAAGTGTTCTGCACTTATCCATGGCAATGGAAAAGTCACTTGCCCACTACTTTTTCAGTTACGGACAAAAGATTATAATGACCAGAATTCGATCATAAATTGGGTTTTGACCGCCAGTTTTGGCCTCCAAATACGTAATTAAGTGTTCTTTACTTGTCCATGTCACTTGAAAAGTCACTTGCCCACTATTTTTTGTTTACGGACAAAAAAATCATAATTGCCATAATTCGATCAAAATTTGGGTTTTGAAAGCCAGTTTTGTTCTCCAAACATGTAATTGAGAGTTCTACACTTGTCCATGTCAATGGAAAAGTCACTTGCCCACTACTTTTTCAGTTACGGACAAAAGACCATAATTGAAAGAATTCGATCAAAAATTGGGTTTTGACCGCCAGTTTTGGCCTCCAAATACGTAATTAAGTGTTCTTTACTTGTCCATGTCACTTGAAAAGTCACTTGCCCACTATTTTTTCATTTACGGAAAAAAAAATCATAATTGCCATAATTCGATCAAAATTTGGGTTTTGAAAGCCAGTTTCGTTCTCCAAACATGTAATTGAGAGTTCTACACTTGTCCATGTCAATGGAAAAGTCACTTGCCCACTACTTTTTCAGTTACGGACAAAAGACCATAATTGAAAGAATTCGATCAAAAATTGGGTTTTGACCGCCAGTTTTGTTTTCCAAATATGTAATTAAAAGTTCTACACTTGTCCATGTCACTTGAAAAGTCACTTGCCCACTATTTTTTCAGTTAGGGACAAAAGATCATAACTGCCAGAAATCCACCAAAAATTGGGTTTTGAAAACCAGTTTTGTTCTCCAGACATGTAATTGACAGTTCTACATTTGTCCATGTCAATGAAAAAGTCACTTGCCCACAATTATTTCAGTTACGGACAACGGATCATAATTGCCAGAGGTCGATCAAAAATTGGGTTTTGACCGCCAGTTTTGGCCTCCAAATACGTAATTAAGTGTTCTTTACTTGTCCATGTCACTTGAAAAGTCACTTGCCCACTATTTTTTCATTTACGGACAAAAAATCATTATTGCCAGAATTCGATCAAAAATTGGGGTTTGAACGCCAGTTTTGTTCTCCAAATGTGTAATTAAAAGTTCTACACTTATCCATGGCAATGGAAAAGTCACTTGTCCACTATTTTTTTCAGTTACGGACAAAAGAGCATAATTTATAGAATTCGATCAAAAATTGGGTTTTGAACGCCAGTTTTGTTCTCCAAACATGTAATTGAGAGTTCTACACTTGTCCATGTCAATGGAAAAGTCACTTGCCCACTACTTTTTCAGTTACGGACAAAAGATCATAATTGAAAGAATTCGATCAAAAATTGGGTTTTGAACGCCAGTTTTGTTTTCCAAATATGTAATTAAAAGTTCTACACTTGTCCATGTCACTTGAAAAGTCACTTGCCCACTATTTTTTCAGTTAGGGACAAAAGATCATAATTGCAAGAATTCCATCAAAAATTGGGTTTTGAAAGCCAGTTTTGTTCTGCAAACATGTAATTGACAGTTCTACACTTGTCCATGTCAACGAAAAAGTCACTTGCCCACAATTATTTCAGTTACGGACAACGGATCATAATTGCCAGAGTTCGATCAAAAATGGGGTTTTGAAAGCCAGTTTTGGTCTCCAAATACGTAATTAAGTGTTCTTTACTTGTCCATGTCACTTGAAAAGTCACTTGCCCACAATTATTTCAGTTACGGACAAGGGGTCAAAATATTGCCAGAATTCGATCAAAAATTGGGTTTTGAACGCCAGTTTTGTTCTCCAAATGTGTAATTAAGAGTTCTACACTTATCCATGGCAATTGAAAAGTCACTTGTCCACTATTTTTTTCAGTTACGGACAAAAGAGCATAATTGATAGAATTCGATCAAAAATTGGGTTTTGAACGCCAGTTTTGTTCTCCAAATATGTAATTAAAAGTTGTACACTTGTCCTTGTCACTTGAAATGTCACTTGCCCACTATTTTTTCAGTTACGGACAAAAAAACATAACTGCCAGAATTCGATCAAAAATTGGGTTTTGAACGCCAGTTTTGTTCTGCAAATATGTAATTAAGTGTTCTATACTTATCCGTGGCAATGGAAAGGTCACTTGCCCACTCTTTTTTCAGTTACGGACAGAAGATCATAATTGTCAGAATTCTATCAAAATTGGGTTTTGAACGCCAGTTTTGATCTCCAAATATGTAATTGAGAGTTCTACACTTGTCCATGTCACTTGAAAAGCCACTTGCCCACTATTTTTCAGTTGCGGACAAAAGACCATAATTGCCAGAATTTGATCAAAAATAGGGTTTTGAACGCCAGTTTTGTTCTCCAAACATGTAATTGAGCGTTCTACACTTGTCCGTTTCAATGGAAAAGTCACTTGCCCACAAGTATTTCAGTTACGGACAAAGGATCATCATTGCCAGAGTTCGATCAAAAATTGGGTTTTGAACGCCAGTTTTGTTCTGCAAATATGTAATTGACAGTTCTACACTTGTCCATGTCACTTGAAAAGTCACTTGCCCACTATTTTTTCCGTTGCGGACAAAAGACCATAATTGCCAGAATTTGATCAAAAATAGGGTTTTGAACGCCAGTTTTGTTCTCCAAATGTGTAATTAAAAGTTCTACACTTGTCCATGTCACTTGAAAAGTCATTAGCCCACTATTTTGTTTGTTACGGACAAAAGATCATAATTGCCAGAATTCGATCAAAAATTGGGTTTTGAAAGCCAGTTCATTCTAAAGCCCGGTTCATACTTGTCTTTAAGAACATAGGGACAGGGACAAGGACAAACTTGGGATAGCTGGTGTGGAAAATTGACGCAATCGTTTCTGCTATTTTTTCGCATGCAGTAATTTTAAGTGAATTCTTGTTGCCATGCCAAAAATTAGCAGAAACGATGAAGTACATTTTACACAGCAGCTGTCCCAAATTTGTCCTTGTCCCTGTCCCTACATTCTTAAGGACAAGTATGAACCGGGCTTAATCGTGTCTAAATGCTGTTAGATTATTGGTTACAATTTTTTAGAATCAAAACAAAGGCTCTTTGACCGGGTTTTCTGCCGAAAAATTGGCCGGATTTGCCAGAAACGTCCAATTTTTGACCAAATTCAAACTTGGCCATAATTTAGGCTTGGGCTTAGGCTAAGGCTTAGGCTTAGGCTTAGGCTTAAAGGCCGATTCACACGCTGCGATTTTACTGCGATTTTGCCGCAGCGTTCTTGTCGCTGCGGCAAAACGCAGCTTGCCGCACGCAAAACGCAATGTCTGAACAGACGCAGCGTTTTTAGTGCGGAATGCCTGCGTCTTGATTTTGCCGCAGCGTTTTAAATGCCAGACTGATTTTCGACCTGCGATTTCATTGCGTTTTGATGCTTTGGACGTGTTGGCTTAAACAATTTTCGCGGAGCAATTTGTCATTTTTTTGAAACAGTAAAGACGCAGCAAACTGACATGCGAGACGCACTAAGGCCGCAAAGCCTGTTCAGACGGTGCGTTTCGCTGGCGACACCCTGCGGCTTGCGTTTTGCGTCAAAATCGCAGCGGCAAAACGCACCGTGTGAATCGGCCTTTTTGCCGCTGCGATTTTGACGCAAAACGCAAGACGCAGGGTGTCGCACACGAAACGCAGCGTCTGAACAAACATTGCGTCTCGCAAACTATTTTGCTGCGTCTTTACTACTTTCAAAATATGACAAACAAATTTGCGAATATTGTTAAAACCAACATGTCCGCAGCATCAAAACGCACTGATAAGGCAGGCCGAATTGCAGTCTGGCGTTTAAAACGCTGCGGAAAAATCCAGACGCATGTATTCCGCACTGAAATCGCTGCGTCTGTTCAAACAGTGCGTTTTGCCGCAACGGCGAAAACGCTGCGGCAAAATCGCAGTAAAATCGCAGCGTGTGAATCGGCCTTTAAGGCCGATTCACGCGGTGCGTTTTTGCCGCTGCGATTTTGACGCAAAACGCAAGCCGCAGGGTGTCGCAAGCGAAACGCAGCGTCTGAACAAACGTTGCGTCTCGCTAACTGTTTTGCTGCGTCTTTACTGTTTTAAAATTATGACAAATAGCTTTGCTAATATTGTTGAAACCAACACGTCCGCAGCATCAAAACGCACTGAAATCGCAAACCGAATTGCAGTCTGGCGTTTAAAACGCTGCGGAAAAATCAAGACGCATGCATTCCGCATTGAAATCGCTGCGTCTGTTCAGACAGTGCGTTTTGCCGCAGCGGCGAAAACGCTGCGGCAAAATCGCAGTAAAATCGCAGCGTGTGAATCGGCCTTTAGGCTTAGAGCTTAAGGCCGATTCACACGCTGCGATTTTACTGCGATTTTGCCGCAGCGTTTTCGCCGCTGCGGCAAAACGCACTGTCTGAACAGACGCAGCGATTCCAATGCGGAATGCATGCGTCTTGATTTTTCCGCAGCGTTTTAAACGCCAGACTGCAATTCGGTTTGCGATTTCAGTGCGTTTTGATGCTGCGGACGTGTTGGTTTCAACAATATTAGCAAAGCTATTTGTCATAATTTTAAAACAGTAAAGACGCAGCAAAACAGTTAGCGAGACGCAACGTTTGTTCAGACGCTGCGTTTCGCTTGCGACACCCTGCGGCTTGCGTTTTGCGTCAAAATCGCAGCGGCAAAAACGCACCGCGTGAATAGGCCTTAAAGGCCCATTCACACGCTGCGATTTTACAGCGAATTTGCCGCAGCGTTTTCGCCGTTGCGGCAAAACGCACTGTTTGGACAGACGCAGCGATTTCAGTGCGGAATACATGCGTCTGGATTTTTCCGCAGCGTTTTAAACGCCAGACTGCAATTCGGCCTGCCTTATCAGTGCGTTTTGATGCTGCGGACATGTTGGTTTTAACAATATTCGCAAATTTGTTTGTCATATTTTGAAAGTAGTAAAGACGCAGCAAAATAGTTTGCGAGACGCAATGTTTGTTCAGACGCTGCGTTTCGTGTGCGACACCCTGCGTCTTGCGTTTTGCGTCAAAATCGCAGCGGCAAAAAGGCCGATTCACACGGTGCGTTTTGCCGCTGCGATTTTGACGCAAAACGCAAGCCGCAGGGTGTCGCCAGCGAAACGCACCGTCTGAACAGGCTTTGCGGCCTTAGTGCGTCTCGCATGTCAGTTTGCTGCGTCTTTACTGTTTCAAAAAAATGACAAATTGCGCCGCGACAATTGTTTAAGCCAACACGTCCAAAGCATCAAAACGCAATGAAATCGCAGGTCGAAAATCAGTCTGGCATTTAAAACGCTGCGGCAAAATCAAGACGCAGGCATTCCGCACTAAAAACGCTGCGTCTGTTCAGACATTGCGTTTTGCGTGCGGCAAGCTGCGTTTTGCCGCAGCGACAAGAACGCTGCGGCAAAATCGCAGTAAAATCGCAGCGTGTGAACAAACATTGCGTCTCGCAAACTATTTTGCTGCGTCTTTACTACTTTCAAAATATGACAAACAAATTTGCGAATATTGTTAAAACCAACATGTCCGCAGCATCAAAACGCACTGATAAGGCAGGCCGAATTGCAGTCTGGCGTTTAAAACGCTGCGGAAAAATCCAGACGCATGTATTCCGCACTGAAATCGCTGCGTCTGTTCAAACAGTGCGTTTTGCCGCAACGGCGAAAACGCTGCGGCAAAATCGCAGTAAAATCGCAGCGTGTGAATCGGCCTTTAAGGCCGATTCACGCGGTGCGTTTTTGCCGCTGCGATTTTGACGCAAAACGCAAGCCGCAGGGTGTCGCAAGCGAAACGCAGCGTCTGAACAAACGTTGCGTTTCGCTAACTGTTTTGCTGCGTCTTTACTGTTTTAAAATTATGACAAATAGCTTTGCTAATATTGTTGAAACCAACACGTCCGCAGCATCAAAACGCACTGAAATCGTAAACCGAATTGCAGTCTGGCGTTTAAAACGCTGCGGAAAAATCAAGACGCATGCATTCCGCATTGAAATCGCTGCGTCTGTTCAGACAGTGCGTTTTGCCGCAGCGGCGAAAACGCTGCCGCAAAATCGCAGTAAAATCGCAGCGTGTGAATCGGCCTTTAGGCTTAGAGCTTAAGGCCGATTCACACGCTGCGATTTTACTGCGATTTTGCCGCAGCGTTTTCGCCGCTGCGGCAAAACGCACTGTCTGAACAGACGCAGCGTTTTTAGTGCGGAATGCCTGCGTCTTGATTTTGCCGCAGCGTTTTAAACGCCAGACTGCAATTCGACCTGCGATTTCATTGCGTTTTGATGCTGGGGATGTCTTAGCATAAACAAATTTCGCGGACCAATTTGTCGAGTGCGTCTCGCAGGTCAGTTTGCTGCGTCTTCACTGTTTCAAAAAAATGACAAAGTGCTAAACAAAAATTGTTTAAACCAACACAAACGTAGCATCAAAACGCAATGAAATCGCAGGTCGAATTGCAGTCTGGCGTTTAAAACGCTGCGGCAAATTCAAGACGCAGGCATTCCGCACTAAAAACGCTGCGTCTGTTCAGACATTGCGTTTTGCTTGCGGCAAGCTGCGTTTTGCCGCAGCGTCAAAAACGCTGCGGCAGAATCGCAGGAAAATCGCAGCGTGTGAATCGGCCTTTAGGCTTAGCATGGGGCTTAGGCTTAGTATCAGGCTTAGGCTTAGGTTCAGGCGTAGGCTCAGGGGCCCGTATTCACATACTAAGTGTTATTCCCAAATAAACGCTAAGCGTTTGCTAAGCGCTAAGCGCTTAAGTATGTTTAGCATGGTAGAAGTTCAAGTTTGTGAATAACACTTAGCGCTTATAAGCGCTAACACTAAGTGTAAACACTAAGTTTAAGCGTTAAGGCCGATTCACACGCTGCGATTTTACTGCGATTTTGCCGCAGCGTTTTTGCCGCTGCGGCAAAACGCAGCTTGCCGCAAGCAAAACGCAATGTCTGAACAGACGCAGCGTTTTTAGTGCGGAATGCCTGCGTCTTGAATTTGCCGCAGCGTTTTAAACGCCAGACTGCAATAGTGCAATTCGACCTGCGATTTCATTGCGTTTTGATGCTACGTTTGTGTTCACTGACCTGCGAGACGCACTAAGGCCGCAAAGCTTGTTCAGACGGTGCGTTTCGCTTGCGACACCCTGCGGCTTGCGTTTTGCGTCAAAATCGCAGCGGCAAAAACGCACCGTGTGAATCGGCCTTAAGTGTTAGTATGTGAATACGGGCCAGGCTTAGGCAATAAACTATAGAAATTTTCCAGTGGCGTACCCAGGGGGGGGGGGGGGCTAGTGGGACATCAGCCCCCCCTTCGCGGTTTTAGCCCCCCCATTCGCGATTTCAGCCCCCCCTTTTTCACTTTTTTTCCTGTGGTCCCCTTTGGTTTTATGACACCACTGAAAAAAATTTTCCGGCACGTTCTCAATTGACCAAAATGACACTGAAATTTCAAAAATTTGCCAAAATTTTCTTTCGATGGGATCTCGCCCCCAATTCATTACTGCTCTAATGTATATACAACATAACATAACATATACATAACATCTAATGTACATACATAACATATCTGCTATGTTGTATTAATAATGAGTAATGCTAAGTTAGCATTGCTAACAACTATTATTGGTATTTAGTTATATATTTTGTGTTGCTTTTAATTAAAAACCGTGCGTTGGGTGGAGTGGAGGACGAATGTCTAAGGACAGCCTTAGTCACACATGGTTTTTCTTCATTTTTTTCTGTATACAACATATTTTTCAGGTTTGCTAGTCCCCCCATGGGCTAATTTTTGCAGGCGTAAATTGACGAAATTTGCCCTCAAATCGAAAAAAATTTTCCGGAGGCCGCTCGCCTCCGGAACCACCGCGCTGACTTTACTTCGCTTTGCGGTGTCATCTCGCTGGGTTTATTCAATGTTCAGACAAATTTTTAAAGAAGGATGCCTTCCCCATTTAGCTTTTATGGACCGCCCAAAAAAATTTTATGATACGTCTCCAATTCACTAAATTTGCCTAAAAATAAAAAATTCTCAATTTTTTTACCTGGAGGCAGCCAGGTTTATAGGTTTTCGCATGCGCTGAGTTCATTCACAGGAAAACCAGTGAATCTGAATTATCTGTAAATTTTTTTCTATTACAGATTTTTCAGATGTTTTTTACCCTTTCCATTCAGAGACTTTACAGACTTTCAAAGAAATTGCAGATAAATTTCAGAGAAATTCAGGGGAAATTCAGAGACTTTCACCCAGAATTCAGAGACTCTGAATTTTATCTGAAAAAATGTCACTGGCTTTTCAGATAAATTTCAGATATTTCTTACAGGAGTTTCAGAGATAATTTACATGACTTTTACATCTGTAAAAAGTATATAGGTGAATTTTCTCTGAAATTCGTGTAAAAAGTATCTGAAATTTATCTGAAAAGCCAGTGACATTTTTTTCAGATAAAATTCAGTCTCTGAATTCTGGGTGAAATTATCTGAATTTCCCCTGAATTTCTCTGAAATTTGTCTGAAATTCCTCTGAAAAATTTACAGAAAATTCAGATCCCAGGTTTTCCTGTGATTTTTGGCAGTTTGCAAGCGAAAAAACGTAGATTTTTAGCTTTTTCTAAAAATTCAAATTTTGTCGAAAATTTTATTTTTTTGTCATATTGGGGCTAATTTTCGCAAAATAAGACCAGCTCGCTCATTATATCAGTCTGAAATTTTATGAGCATATATTAACACATAATAATATATTTTATTCAGCTTTATTTGCTACATATCTTGCTCATTCTGGCCAAAAAATGTTAATTTTTTAATTATAAAATTGGTGAAATGAACTTACACTTAAAATGAGCTTAAAATTCAAAATTTTATAATTTTTTGCGCAGCAGATGGCTATCAAACTTTTTTCCCCCCAAAAAATATTACATTTAAGGCACAAATACGGCGTTACAATAAATTCTAATGCAATAGCTAATCCTTTTGCTATTGAATTTCATCTTTTTTCTCTTCTGAAACCCCCTTTTCTAGTTTTTATTTTTTATTTTTCTCGTTAGCGTTTGCTTGTTATGTTTGTATTTCCTTTTTATTTCGTGTTGCTTGCTAACAAAAAATAAAGGTCTTCCTCTGTTTGGCAGATGAGTGTCTACTAACCTTAGATATCACCGGCTCTTCAGTTTACTGTATAATGTTAGCAATCATTTTAAAGCCGATGATCTTCTTCTAGCAATAAACTAAATCTTCTTCTTCTTCAAATAATAAATCCTAGTTCAAAACTTCCCTAATGCTCAGAGCCAAGCTCACGCCGACGGGCAATTTCGGTTTTAAAGTTCAGCTTTATTCATTATATATTCCACAGTAGCAAATGTCCTTTTATTTGATGCAGGAAACTAAGACTAATTTTTTGCTCACCCACAACTGAGTTTAATTGTGAGCACTATATAAGCCTCAGCCTAAGCACTAAGCCAAAGCCTGAGCTCTGAGTCTAAGCACTAAGCCTAAGCCTGAGGCCTAATTTGAAAGAAAAACCTGTTAACAAGCATCAAAAAATAACTTTACCACACTAAGAAACCTCAACTCGCTTCAGAATTTAAAAAATTTCGCAGATATATCCCGAATTTTGTATTGAACCTTACTTGGGTTGTAACGCCTGGTCCAGGTAGCTTCAGAAAAAGTTTCGTAACTTTTCAAAGCCTGAACCGAATTACAAAATTTTTTCAGCATTTAGTAGCTTAGAAATTGCTCTTTCAATGGTAGCAGCAGGTTTTTGTTTCATGAAGTATTTTTGCCTAAATCTAATTTTGTGCAAAAAATTTCATGTAAACTTTAATTTTTAGACAAAGTTTGATTTCCAGCTAAAGCTTATATACATCCTACAAACTTCTAACCTAGCCTATTCGAAAGAGCGATCAATTTTTGGGTTTGGGGAATTAAGGGGGACTCCGAATCATTAGTCGAAAAATGCCGTTTTTCCGACTTATTCGACCCCTAAGGGTTTTAACACTAATAATTTCAATTCAGATTTTTATTAAAAGGGGCGACAGCTATTTTGGGGGCTAGAGATCAGATTAGGGGCATGGCTGACGATGAGGGTTTCATATTTTTATTAAAAGATGGGGTAGGAAGCGAATTAGGGCCGAAAATAATTTTCCCCCCCAACCGAATGTAAACCAGTCAAGTCAATCAAGTTTGTATGATTTCACGACAAGTGTTGCTTAGAATCTGTTTTTCAATGCAAATATTATTTCAAAATTTTAAAAAAGCTCCAGCTTTTGGGGGCTCCCCCGCAACCACTCTGATTTTACGATCAGTGGTGCTTAGAATTGCTTTTTCAATGCAAATTTTATTTCAAAATTCTAAAAAAGCTCCAGCTTCGAGGGCCTGCCGCCCCCAGACCCCTGCAACCACTGTGATTGCAAGACATCAGACATTTTTTCAATATCAATGCAATCAGTTTAAAAATTCTAAAAAGCTAAAACTTCTGCAGATTGCCGCGGACTGCGTGTACGTTCCAACGTTCCACCCCCCCCCCCCCTTCCCCCGGTCGTCGACCATCAGTTCAGCCCCCCCCCTTCGCGAAATCCTGGGTAGTGGGTACGCTACTGAAATTTTCAGAAAAAATCCTGCCAGCTTAGCCTAGAGAATCCTGCCAACTAAGCCTAGACGATGCCTTAAAACATCATAACGTACTCAAAACTATCCAAAAACAAAGATTATAGCCATTTTTGGCTTCGAACTTTGGCCTACGTTCACTTCCAAAAACACTGAAAATGCAATTTTCAAGGGGTCATTGCTCAGAAAATCCAAATTTGTGGATAGGGGTTCTATTACAAAAAATGCTTCCCTCAAGGTGCTCTACTCCAAGAAATAGGGCCACTTTTTCCTCCCCCCCAAACTGCACTTGATCCTCACTTCCAAAAACACTGAAAATGCAATTTTCAAGGGGTCATAAGCTCAGAAATTACAAATTTATGCATAGGGGTTCTATTACAAATGAAGAAGAAAAACCATGTGTGACTAAGGGTGTCCTTAGACATTCGTCATCCACTCCACCCAACGCACGGTTTTTAATTAAAAGCAACACAAAATATATAACTAAATACCAATAATAGTTGTTAGCAATGCTAACTTAGCATTACTCATTATTAATACAACATAGCAGATATGTTATGTATGTATATACATTAGAGCAGTAGTGAATTGGGGGCGAGATCCCATCGAAAGAAAATTTTGGCAAATTTTTGAAATTTCAGTGTCATTTTGGTCAATTGAGGACGTGCCGAAAAAATTTTTTTCAGTGGTGTCATAAAACCAAAGGGGACCACAGGAAAAAAAGTGAAAAAGGGGTGGGGCTGAAATCGCGACGGGGGGGGCTGATGTCCCCCTAGCCCCCCCCCCCCTGGGTACGCCACTGGAAAATTCCTATATTTTATTGCCTAAGCCTGGCTCGTATTCACATACTAACACTAACGCTTAAACTTAGTGTTTACACTAAAGGCCGATTCACACGCTGCGATTTTACTGCGATTTTGCCGCAGCGTTTTTGTCGCTGCGGCAAAACGCAGCTTGCCGCACGCAAAACGCAATGTCTGAACAGACGCAGCGTTTTTAGTGCGAAATGCCTGCGTCTTGATTTTGCCGCAGCGTTTTAAACGCCAGACTGCTATTCGACCTGCGATTTCATTGCGTTTTGATGCTGCGGACGTGTTGGCATAAACAAATTTCGCGGACCAATTTGTCATTTTTTTGAAACAGTAAAGACGCAGCAAACTGACCTGCGAGACGCACTAAGGCCGCAAAGCTTGTTCAGACGGTGCGTTTCGCTTGCGACACCCTGCGGCTTGCGTTTTGCGTCAAAATCGCAGCGGCAAAAACGCACCGTGTGAATCGGCCTTTAGTGTTAGCGCTTATAAGCGCTAAGTGTTATTCACAAACCTTAAGGTGGCGCTCCTGAAATGTGGGTTTTGGCCACTATTTTAAAAACGCGCAAAAATAAACATGCCTCGTAAGAACAAAAGTTGTTCAGAAGTGAATTTCCTTTAATTTGATGCCCATATCACATGAAAAAAATTTTAAAATTTTTGAGCTTTTTGAGCAAGAAAAATAGATTTTTTCATGGCTGTGAAGCTGGCAGACCCACTTGCGTCACAAATTATGGCTGATACGTCACAAAATGCAGCTTATTTTGTGACAATTTGTGACGCAAAGATTAGATTTTGTGACGCTTCCTATCTCGAGAAAATTGATATTGAAAAGTGGGTCTGCCATCTTCACAGATTAAGATTATGGCAGACCCACCGTAACGATTCAATAAAATTATTACTGTTTTATAACACTCAGAATTTGTGACGCTAGAAAACATAACTGGCAGAATTTGTGACGCTTCCTGGTTCAAAAAAAATGTCATGAAGTAACCGAAGTTTGAATACAAATTCTGTAAATTGACTGGCTTCGTTGCGCATAAGCAATTTTTAATTTTTAGAAATGGTTGAATTCGGTCGCTGTATCGACCCTGTGCGCAACTGACCTGCTTTTTTTGATGTTTTTATGCTAACCTATATGTTGCGCAATAACTAAGGAATTTTTAGGTCATATAAACTGATTCTCAGGCCCGTATTCACATACTAAGTGTAACGCTTAAACTTAGTGTTTACACTTAGTATTAGCGCTTATAAGCGCTAAGTGTTATTCACATACTTAGTGTTTATTTAAGCGCTTAGCAAACACTAACGCTTAACTTAGCGTTTCAATTTTGTATTCACATACTTAAAAGTTAGTGTTTCGCTTAGAATTAAGCGCTTAAGTTTAGGGACCTCGGGAGCTCCCTAAGCGCTAAGCGCTTAGTTAGTGGATGGTGTGGGGAAGGGGTAGGGAGAGTGGGGGAGGTTCTTAGCCGCCACGGGAAGGAAGGGCATGCAATTTAGGATATATTAGTGACATTTTCCGACCAATTCGATCCATTTTGCTCGTTTAATCGCTAAAAATAAAAAATGCACTTCGTTGTCCAAATTCGTTTTTTTACATTTTTGAGTAGAGCATCTTAATCGAAGTAATTTTTCTTCAAGAACTTCTATTTGAAAATTTATATTTTTCACGATATGCCCCCTGAAACATGTAGAGCTGATTTTGCATTTTTCAGGAATCCACCAACTGAAAACATTTTTTACAAATGTATAGTTCGAGAAATTATTATTAATAAGAAATAGTAATTTTAATAAATCTACAATCGGATTTATAAACACCAAATGGATATGCCGATAAATAACGAATTCCGGATCCACATCAAGCAGGGAGCGCACTCCAAGCCAAAGCCAAAACTAAGCACAAAAGTTGCTAAAACGCTAAGTTTAGTATAACACTAATTTTTAAGCGTTTATTTTGTGAATAACAGTTTAGTACAAATTAAGCGCTAACACTTAGCAAACGCTTAGCGTTAGTATGTGAATAACTCTTAGTATGTGAATACGGGCCTTAGTATGTGAATTCGGGCCTCAGTGTGAAATGGCCTTACAAGCCAATGCATTTACACGTATGTAATGAATTTGAAAGACTGAAAAACACAACCAGCTGCGTTTTAGTTGAACAAACTTTAAAATTTTCGGTGTTATATTGAGTCTGGTGTAATTTTTTGCATGAGACAGAAATATAGTGCGTGTGAATACAAAGCAAATTTTCGGCTTGCGATTTTAAAAAATTGGCTCAACAAAAAAAGTTAAAATTTGGCACATAAATGCACCTTGTCGTCTTCAAGCGGTCGCAAAATTTGATTTTGAGCAAATCGATAGAATTTTAAAAATTTAGTCAAATTTATGTTTTTCGAAAATGGTGATTTTTGTGTTTTTCAATATATCAATCATTTTTGTCAAAAATCAGATCTTGCGACCGCTCGATCACATTATGGCAAGCAAAATGAGCTATTGGTTGTGCAATAGCTATCTACCTATGAAGAGAAATCGAAAGCCGAAAATCCACTCACGTTTGGTCTACAGTGAATGCTAATTAGTATCAATCAACTTCATATTTTGTGTTTGGGCATGGTTTTACACCGGCTTGCTATTGTGTATCTAAAATTGTAGACTGCCGTTTTTTGAAAAGACACATTTCAGGAGCGCCACCTTAAGCGCATAGCGCTTAGCAAACGCTTAGCGTTTGTTTGTGAATAACACTTAGTATGTGAATACGGGCCCCTGAGCCTACGCCTGAACCTAAGCCTAAGCCTAAGCCTGATACTAAGCCTAAGCCCCATGCTAAGCCTAAGCCCAAGCCTAAATTATGGCCAAGTTTGAATTTGGTCAAAAATTGGACGTTTCTGGCAAATCCGGTCAAAGAGCCTTTGTTTTGATTCTAAAAAATTTGTAACCAATAATCTAACAGCATTTAGACACGATTAGAATGAACTGGCTTTCAAAACCCAATTTTTGATCGAATTCTGGCAATTATGATCTTTTGTCCGTAACTGAAAAAATAGTGGGCTAGTGACTTTTCAAGTGACATGTACAAGTGTAGAACTTTTAATTACACATTTGGAGAACAAAACTGGCGTTCAAAACCCTATTTTTGATCAAATTCTGGCAATTATGGTCTTTTGTCCGCAACTGAAAAATAGTGGGCAAGTGACTTTTCAAGTGACATGGACAAGTGTAGAACTCTCAATTACATATTTGGAGATCAAAACTGGCGTTCAAAACCCAATTTTTGATCGAACTCTGGCAATGATGATCCTTTGTCCGTAACTGAAATACTTGTGGGCAAGTGACTTTTGCATTGACATGGACAAGTGTAGAACGCTCAATTACATGTTTGGAGAACAAAACTGGCGTTAAAAACCCTATTTTTGATCAAATTCTAGAATTATGGTATTTTGTCCGCAACTGAAAAATAGTGGGCAAGTGGCTTTTCAAGTGACATGGACAAGTGTAGAACTCTCAATTACATATTTGGAGATCAAAACTGGCGTTCAAAACCCAATTTTGATAGAATTCTGACAATTATGATCTTTTGTCCGTAACTGAAAAAATAGTGGGCAAGTGACCTTTCCATTGCCACGGATAAGTATAGAACACTTAATTACATATTTGCAGAACAAAACTGGCTTTCAAAACCCAATTTTTGATCGAATTCTGGCAATTATGTTCTTTTGTCCGTAACTAAAAAAATAGTGGGCAAGTGACATTTCAAGTGACAATTACAAGTGTACAACTTTTAATTACATTTTTGGAGAACAAAACTGGCGTTCAAAACCCAATTTTTGATCGAATTCTGGCAATAATGATTTTTTGTCCGTAAATGAAAAAATAGTGGGCAAGTGACTTTTCAAGTGACATGGACAAGTAAAGAACACTTAATTACATATTTGGAGGCCAAAACTGGCGGTCAAAACCCAATTTTTGATCGAATTCTGGTCATTATGATCCGTTGTCCGTAACTGAAATAATTGTGGGCAAGTGACTTTTTCATTGACATGGACAAGTGTAGAACTGTCAATTACATGTCTGGAGAACAAAACTGGCTTTCAAAACCTAATTTTTGATCGAATTCTGGCAATTATGATCTTTTGTCCGTAACTGAAAAAATAGTGGGCAAGTGACTTTTCAAGTGACATGGACAAGTGTAGAACTTTTAATTACATATTTGGAAAACAAAACTGGCGTTCAAAACCCAATTTTTGATCAAATTCTGGCAATGATGGTCTTTTGTCCGCAACTGAAAAATAGTGGGCAAGTGACTTTTCAAGTGACATTGACAAGTGTAGAACTCTCAATGACATATTTGGAGATCAAAACTGGCGTTCAAAACCCAATTTTTGATCGAATTCTGGTCATTATGATTTTTTGTCCCTAACTGAAAAAATAGTGGGCAAGAGACTTTTCAAGTGACATGGACAAGTGTAGAACTTTTAATTACATATTTGGAAAACAAAACTGGCGTTCAAAACCCAATTTTTGATCGAATTCTTTCAATTATGATCTTTTGTCCATAGCTGAAAAAATAGTGGGCAAGTGACTTTTCAAGTGACATGGACAAGTGTAGAACTTTTAATTACATATTTGGAGAACAAAACTGGCGTTCAAAACCCAATTTTTGATCAAATTCCGGCAATTATGGTCTTTTGTTCGCAACTGAAAAATAGTGGGCAAGTGGCTTTTCAAGTGACATGGACAAGTGTAGAACTCTCAATTATATATTTGGAGATCATAACTGGCGCTCAAAACCCAATTTTTGATAGAATTCTGACAACTATGATCTTTTGTCCGTAACTGAAAAAATAGTGGGCAAGTGACTTTTCCATTGCCATGGATAAATGTAGAACCCTCAATGACATATTTGGAGATCAAAACTGGCGTTCAAAACCCAATTTTTGATCGAATTCTGGTCATTATGATCTTTTGTCCGTAACTAAAAAAGTAGTGGGCAAGTGACTTTTCCATTGACATGGACAAGTATAGAACACTTAATTACGTATTTGGAGGCCAAAACTGGCTTTCAAAACCCAATATTTGATCGAACTTTGGCAAGATCCTTTGTCCGTAACTGAAATAATTGTGGGCAAGTGACTTTTTCATTGACATGGACAAGTGTAGAACTGTCAATTACATGTCTGGAGAACAAAACTGGCTTTCAAAACCCAATTTTTGATCGAATTCTGGCAATTATGATCTTTTGTCTGTAACTGAAAAAATAGTGGGCAAGTGACTTTTCCATTGCCATGGATAAGTGTAGAACTCTTAATTACACATTTGGAGTACAAAACTGGCGTTCAAAACCCAATTTTTGATCGAATTCTGGCAATAATGATTTTTTGTCCGTAACTGAAATAATTGTGGGCAAGTGACTTTTCAAGTGACATTGACAAGTGTAGAACTCTCAATGACATATTTGGAGATCAAAACTGGCGTTCAAAACCCAATTTTTGATCGAATTCTGGTCATTATGATCTTTTGTCCCTAACTGAAAAAATAGTGGGCAAGTGACTTTTCAAGTGACATGGACAAGTGTAGAACTTTTAATTACATATTTGGAAAACAAAACTGGCGTTCAAAACCCAATTTTTGATCGAATTCTTTCAATTATGATCTTTTGTCCATAGCTGAAAAAATAGTGGGCAAGTGACTTTTCAAGTGACATGGATAGGTGTAGAACACTTAATTACATATTTGGAGATCAAAACTGGCGTCCAAAACCCAATTTTTGATCGAATTCTGGCAATTATGGTCTTTTGTCCGCAACTGAAAAATAGTGGGCAAGTGGCTTTTCAAGTGACATGGACAAGTGTAGAACTCTCAATTACATATTTGGAGATCAAAACTGGCGTTCAAAACCCAATTTTTGATAGAATTCTGACAATTATGATCTTTTTTCCGTAACTGAAAAATTAGTGGGCAAGTGACTTTTCCATTGCCATGGATAAATGTAGAACCCTCAATGACATATTTGGAGATCAAAACTGGCGTTCAAAACCCAATTTTTGATCAAACTTTGGCAATTATGGTCTTTTGTCCGCAACTGAAAAATAGTGGGCAAGTGACTTTTCAAGTGACATGGACAAGTAAAAAACACTTAATTACGTATTTGGAGGCCAAAACTGGCGGTAAAAACCCAATTTTTGATCGAATTCCGGTCATTATGATCCCTTGTCCGTAACTGAAATAATTGTGGGCAAGTGACTTTTTCATTGACATGGACAAGTGTAGAACTGTCAATTACATGTTTGGAGAAGAAAACTGGCTTTTAAAACCCAATTTTTGATTGAATTCTGGCAATTATAATCTTTTGTCCCTAACTAAAAAATAGTGGGCAAGTGACTTTTCAAGTGACATGGACAAGTGTAGAACATTTAATTACATATTTGCAAAACAAAACTGGCGTTCAAAACCCAATTTTTGATCGAATTCTGGCAATAATGACTTTTTTGTCCGTAAATGAAAAAATAGTGGGCAAGTGACTTTTCAAGTGACATGGACAAGTAAAAAACACTTAATTACGTATTTGGAGGCCAAAACTGGCGGTAAAAACCCAATTTTTGATCGAATTCTGGTCATTATGATCTTTTGTCCGTAACTGAAAAAGTAGTGGGCAAGTGACTTTTTCATTGA
>JASANF010013212.1:0-18557 GCA_030248245.1 Trissonchulus sp. WLG1_4
GTCGCTTTCAGTAAATTACCCATTATACTGATAATCACACTCCTACTATCACTGATTTTTGTTACTCCTACCTATGGTTACTATATTTGTGCTCAAAGTACAGGCGGTCACCAGTTGGCAGTGCCTCAGAATTTGCAGTGTAAACCACCTAAACCTGCTGTAGTTACTAATACTAGAGCGCAGTTGTGGTTACCTCGATCTACTCCATTGTCTATAGATGCGTACTCGTGTCAACTCAGAGAGAACACCATTTGTACACATACGGGTTTTTTCGGTTCTCGCGGTATTGTGGCGCAGCATACGCGTAAACTTTCTGTAAATGAAACAGTATGCCGCCAAACCATGCGTACTTTAAAATACAAAGGAACCGTTTTACAGAAAATGAACCCTGTACTGTGGTCCACTAATATTTCTGTTGCCCCCGCGTACAAATGGTGCTGTTATGACACGTGTACGACTGTACTCAACTTTTTACTCACAAAAGGTGAATTAGCTACTCTTGATGGTGAGAATGCAGTGACAGATCTAGGAATACTACTCAATTTTAATCTGAGAACAAATTATTTTACTAATAATTTAACAACGATAATATGGGACCAGCAAATTCCGTACGTATGTCCCTATGAACCTCAACGATTTTATGATGTACAATTAAGTGCTGGCCAGGTTATAATTGATACTATACAAGGAGCTTTTACTCTTACAACTGGTAAAGTACCAGAGTGCTTACCCCCTTCTACTTATCTTACGGAACAAGGGGTAGCCCTACGCTTTCCAGGTACTCAGTTTGACGATATAATCACTGCTTTACAACCGTTCACTGCTAGTGATTTCACTGATTTTGACCCGATAAATTCGAAACTAAACTATCTACTCCGTAAAAGTCAAGAACAAGACATTTCAAACTTTCGACAAATCTGGTTAGCAATCTGCAATTTAGCAAATCGACAATTACAAATCATTCATCAACTACTCCAAATTGACCCCACTATAGGTGCCAGAGTATTACTTAATCGGACAGACATTCATGCTACCTATGCTGGGGAGGTGCTCCTTATATTTGCGTGTACGGAAGTCGAACCTTCTGCAATTTTCTGGGATATGCAGTATAATGGGACGTGTTACCAGTTCCCACCTGTATTACTTAATAATACGCTCTGGTTTATCTCACCAGGGAGTTTAGATTTAGTGCCATCGTCACCGGTAACTGACTGTCCTGCCCCACGACCGGGTATATATTTTAATAAGACTAGCGACAGTTGGCAAACTACTCTGGGCTCTGTACATGTTACAACTCTGCCGACAGAGTTGGCATGGCAAGGTAAATGGCAATCTTACACATTTAATACACCTGCCATGCATGTGCAACAAATGCATGCATCTACTATGAAATTGCAAGCAATTGAAAATTATTTAGCTAAAACGGATATTATTGAACGTAAGCTTGATACACTTACTGCTTATGCTTCTACCTTCTCGACAGACCCATCAGTAATCGAACATGCGATAGCCGGGTTGGCAAAAGCGGGTACTCATATAGTTGATCAAGGTATACGACTGGCTGAGCGACTTAAGCTCACCCTAGTAGCTAAGTTGCCACTCTCTGACGTTTTTCTAAATCCCATAATGCAAGTTATACTGAATTTCTTCGTACTACTCCTACTCATATCTTTGCTATTGTTCTGCTTTATTAGACTTTTGCTGTTATGCTCAGCTAAACGGCAAATACAGAGACCACAAACTGCAAGGGCTCCTTCAACTTACTCGCTACGGTCCATACTTTGTCGAACGCCTCCTTCAATAGTACCACCCCCGACTTATAGTGAAACTGCTGTCGAGGGTGAGATTGCTTTTGTTTCTACAATACAGAACACTGATTTACCGTTTGAGCCAGATCCATTTTTACCATCAAAAACTGATAAATCAGAAGTACAATCTGTTGCGCCTACTCCATCTCTTTGTGAAGTGAATACCCTTAACCCTTCTTGCAAGTTCAAATCCACAGTACCAATTCAGATTGATGGTACTCCATTAAGTGCTTTGTTTGACACCGGAGCCACGATTACTCTTTTGGCGAAACGGTGTTTGCAAGTTACTCAAAAAGTTTTGCCATCTAAGATAACAGCTTCGGCAATTACAGGTCATACTTTACTCATCTGTGGTGCAACCTTGTGTTCACTGTCAATAGGTTCAGTGATTGTGCAACATTTAGTGCACATATCGGACAATATCCCACATGATTGCATCATAGGTACGGACGTAATGCCAAAGTTTGGACCTATTGTGATAGACTACTGTAGTCGCATACTCAAAATAAAAGGTCAACCAATACCTTTAGGTCCTACGACAGCTCCAATTCCCAGCAGAGTCGACCATTACGTTACTCCTACTGTACATGTAGTTCGGGATATGACAGTACCACCGCGAATTGAAGCCGACATAGCTTGCAGTTTATCAAAACCTCTAGATAGAGATGCTTTGTTTGAGCCAGCTATGTCTTTTGTCGACACTTATAATATATACCCTGCTCGATGTCTAGTAAATGGTGCTCGCAGTTATATAGTTATTAGAATAGTAAATCCTACTCTCGCTCCCGTTGCCGTTAAAGCTGGAACTAGAATCGGCACGCTTACGCAGCTTATGAGCCAGTGCCAGATTTTAGCTGTCAGTGATGACGAAATGCCAACTATCCGCGATCCCAACTTTAAATTGGACTTGTCCAATACAAGTAACACTCTGGATTCAACCCAACGTACTCGACTTCATCAATTTTTAACTTCGTTTTCGGATATATTTGCTACTCATAAGTTCGACATAGGTAAATTGCGTAATGTGCCCATATCTCATTCCATTGATACTGGCAATAGTGCTCCTTTAAAGCAGAGACCATATAGGGTAGCTATGTCTCAACGTACTGTGGTGCAAAACTATATTCAGGACATGCATGCCAATGGTATAATTCGACCAAGTACTTCACCCTGGGCATCGCCTTTAGTGCTCGTTAAAAAGCCAGACGGAACAGATAGATTTTGCGTTGATTACAGAAAAGTGAACTCTATTACTAGGAAAAATTGCTGGCCATTACCCAGGTGTGATGAGATCTTAGATTCTCTCGGTAAAGCCACCTACTTTTCTACTCTTGATTGCTGTAGTGGCTACTGGCAGATTCCTCTGAACGACGAAGATAAAGCTAAAACGGCTTTCACGTCATTTGTAGGACTGTGGGAATTTAATGTGCTCCCATTCGGTTTATGTAATGCACCATCTACGTTCCAGCGCACTATGGAATTTATACTGTCAGGGTTGCACTGGAAAATTTGTTTGTGCTATATAGACGACATCATAGTGTTCTCAGAGACTTTTGATAGACACCTTACTGACTTGTCAGCTGTTTTTGAACGCTTTAGACTTTACGGTCTTAAACTCAAACCACAGAAGTGCACTTTTTGCAGGGAAAGCATACCGTTTTTAGGGCACATAATATCAAAAGCCGGTATTCAACCAGACCCTGCTAAAGTAGACTCTGTTAAAAGCTATCCTACTCCAAAGAACGTAACCCAGTTGAAGCGTTTCTTGGGACTAGCTTCATACTATAGACGATTCATTCATAAATTTGCTGAGTTGGCTTCGCCACTCACAAAATTACTCCGTAAAAATACAGTTTATGAATGGAATGACAAATGTCAAATAGCGTTTGAGTCATTACGTAAGAAACTGATAACAGCACCAATACTCGCTTACCCAAAATTTGACGAACCGTTTACTCTCTATACAGACGCTAGTGGGTATGCCATTGGCGCTGTTTTGAGTCAAGTTAATGATGGCAATGAACGGGTTATTGCATACTCAAGTAGAACTTTGAACAAACATGAGCAAAAGTATCCTGCTGTCGAACAGGAAGCTTTGGCCGTTGTATGGGCTGTCACGTACTTCCGTTGCTATTTGTATGGTCGTCATTTTACAGTATGTACAGATTGCTCGGCTTTAAAATGGCTATTTACAACACGTACTCCCTCTAATCGGTTGGCGCGTTGGTCTTTATTACTGCAAGAATATGACATGGAAGTAAAACATAGACCAGGACGCGTAAATTCTAACGCTGATGCATTAAGTAGGATTCCTACTAATACTGTGGGTACTATCGATATTGATACTCCTTGTGATGTTGCTGACCTTCAGAGAAAAGACAGTTTTTTGGGTCCTATTTACTCTTATATTAGTAAAAGTCAACTACCTACAGACCCTAAAATGGCAATGTTTTTAAAAAATTATGCCAAATCTTACTCCATTATTGAATCACTACTGTATTATATAGGAAATAAATTGCAGCGTCCTAGGCTAGCAATTCCAGACTGTATTCAATCGGAAGTGTTGGAAGAATTTCATGATAGTGCTCTTAGTGGAGGACATTTAGGATTTGATAGAACTTACCAAAAACTGCGTAAACGCTATTTTTGGCCAAGTATGCGAAAAGACACTAAGGCTTACTGCCGTGCGTGTCCTGTGTGCGCATTTGTTAAGTCACCAAATCCGTCTCCACGTGCTCCGTTGACACCATTACCCATCACGGGCATGCCATTTGAGAGGATATGTGTTGATATAGCTGGTCCTTTACCAGAGACAATCACGAAAAATAAGTATATAATAGTATTCGTAGATAGTTTTACCAAATGGTGTGAGGCATTTCCTGTTACCGATATAACAGCAGAAACTGTTGCAAGAATCTTTGTTGATAATATTGTAACACGCTACTCTGCTCCAAAGGTATTACTATCAGACTGTGCTTCAAATTTTATGTCTAATTTAGTCAAATCCGTTTGTGCTTTATTGAATACGCGAAAACTGCATAGTGCTCCGTATCGACCTCAGACATTAGGTCAAGTAGAACGCCAAAATCGCGTTCTCAAATCCATGTTAACTAATTATTGCTCCTCCGACCAGGTATCTTGGGACAAGTACCTACAATTAATACTGTTTGCTTATCGTTGTGCTACTCATGAATCAACCCATGAGAGTCCTTACTTTTTACTTTTTGGACGTGATCCGTACACTACACTTGATAGAGCTCTTTTACCAAGCGAGTCTCCGTACGTAGAATACTCTGACTATAAGCGCGACTTAGTAAAAAATCTAAAACGCGCTTGGTCAATTACTAAAGAAGCACTAAGTAGTGCACAACAGCACCAAAAAGCTGTTTATGACAGAAAGTGCTACGTACCAGTCTTCGATGTGGGAGACCGGGTATTACTCTTTACTCCGGCTACTCCAAAAGGCCTGACTCCGAAACTTAGTATTCATTGGAAAGGTCCTTACCGTATTAAACAGATTAATGGCAAAAACGTAGAACTCCAGTCAATTGATAATCCGAGATTACCTTCTGTTACGCGACACGTAGATCATATTAAGCATACGTACGATTTACATATGCCAGTGCTCATTCCAGAAGAAGAAAATGCTACTACAAGTCCTGAGATTAAATCAGGAAATAATAGTCCAAATATTACGACTAGAGTTACTAGATCGAGTGCTCGTCAAAATCAATACCTACGAAAATAATTTGCTCAATATTACATGTACACAGTGCTATTTATTTGATTGGCTGTACTTATGGTACTCTCTTTCTTTAGATACTCAATGGCTTCACAACGCCTGCGGAGTACTGTTACTCGCGTAGTGCCAGATGGGGACGTGATTGAAGTTCCGCGGGTGACTACTCCAGAGTTGGCGGACGAAGTAGAATCAAATTCTCCCACGCGAGATGAACATCGTGCGTCGCATACTCCATCAGCAGAAATGCCAGTGCTCCCCAAAAACAGAAATCAACTACAACCAGTTCCAGTTTACATCAGAGGCTCTTGCTATCCTTTGTCGAGTTACTATACTCCTAGATTCGGCATCAGGGTTGGTGAGCTGCTGTTTGAGAATGCCAAGCAGCTCACTGAGTACATTCATTTGTACCAGTTGGACCTGCGCCACGAAGCGAGCCAAGTCGTCGAGCTAGGGACGAATGGCCTGGCTATGGACCAAATGTTGAACCGAATCAGGGATAGCTACCTCCCTATAAACGGGCCCTGGATTCTCGCCCGTACCGACATTTGGGTGTCTGTCTGGATGCACATTGCATTCAATAATGACGAAGTGCTCAACCTACTCCTTGCACCAAACGTCAAATATGTGATGTTGGGCAGACACCCATTTTGGACCTGTGGGTTGACTGACCCGCCAAACCAGCCGAACAGCCACACGCCAGGAGATGACGTCCATGGGGCAATCCTGAATCGGGCTGGCCGTCTTCTGCGAAGCGGATCACCACCGCCATACGACGTTGAAAGGCTGTGCTCCGAGCAGGTGCTCAACGGCCCGCCCAGAACAGTGCTCATGTTGGGTGACTTTCATCTCAAGTACTTGCGTCAAATTGAGGGCGGCCAGGTGATCTGCCATCCCGATATGCGGATTGGTACAGTCCGCAGTGCTCTCAGTGAAGTGAATTTGGCACTTTACTCCGCGATCGCTATCTCGGTCGCTACAAAGGATATGTACCGAGACAGCCGTCGCTATGACGAGGACTGGAATGACTTGAAATATGCCCTTAGGCATTATGATGGCCAGGTCTACATCATTGCGCCAGTCGTCCACCCTGGCTTAGGGCTAACATCTACCAGATGGCAACAGTTCAACTCGGTCCTTGCGCGAAAGTGCGAAGAGGCGGGATACTTGTTTGTCCCTATGACGGAATTTACCGCCATGTCACAGTCTACTCTTGGGCGTTTTTTCGAGAAAAACCAGCCCTTGCACTACCATCTGTCAGTGAAAGGGGTGAAGGCTTGGTTTTTTGAAATTGGCGCGGTGTTTGGCTTGTTTCGCCAGCCTCAGCCATATTTCACAAGCCGAGCTTACGATCAAGATACTCCACCCCCTGAAGTCCCTCCCAAAGTTGCCAAAACGGAGGATTCTCCCAGATGCCGATACATTCCCCTCACGAGTGCTCCTACCGACCACCCCTCTAGTGCTCCTGTCGAACCTGAAGAATTGGTGTGCTCGGTTCCCCCTGAGAATATCCCCCTACCTACTGGTCCCATGCCCAGCTCCCAGCCGTCTAGCGACAACTCTGAGTTGGTAGTCGTCACCGACGGGTCCGCCGCGCCTACCCCGCAGCCCTCGAGTCCTCTCGCTGCTGCACGCCCGGCGACCCCCCCCTTCGTCAACCGCTCAGTGCTCCACCGTTCCTGTTGCCCCCTCACAGCACCCAAGTGTACCCCCCGGTTCCGTGGCCGCCCCTCACGCCGAAGGTGCTCCTGCTGGTATGGCCGATGATGTCCCCGTGGCCCAATCTCCCCAGCCCACGCCCATGGACACTGCCCCCCAAGCTCCTGTTTTGGTATCCAACGTCGTGGACAATCGTGTTTATCCTCACAACCCAGGCCCCCAGTTTTCCCTCCAAGGCTGGGTTCCAGTCTACATTGACCCCCATGGCCAGCCCCTCATTTTCATCCCCTCTACGTTTGGCTTCCCTGTGAACATTCAAATTCAGGGTCCACGTTGAACTGTTCCCGTTTGTTCCCCTCTAGTGCTCCTTTTTTCCATTGTATAATAATGACTTTGTGCTATGCTTAGCTTATTAGTAATAAACTGTAACTAGTGTTAGCCATTTATAGCTATTTTAAGCGAGAACACTTTACGTCAAATGCGTGTACAGTGTGTGTATCAGTATTATAATTTGTAAGTATGTCTTCCATGGTCAAGTTAATAATATAAAATCTTTTTTTTTTACCTTTAATTAAAATATTTATTTCTACAATATTATCAAATATTTTTGTAGTCTCAATTATAAACTTTCAACTATTTTCAACTAAATTCTAAAATTCTTTTTTTATCAAATACCTATATAAGTCCATGCCCCTGTCGTTCGAATTAATCTCATTGCTAATGTACTGATGTACTGATGATGTTCTGATGATGTACTGATGTGCTATGTAATGATGCTCATTGTTAGTTGTACAGATCTCATTACTATCACTTACTTGCTAGTTTCATGTGCCTTTTATGCTTTACATGCCATAATGATCTGCCTCGTTCGATTACGTGTAATTTGTGCTGTATATAGTCCGCCTTTGCCTTGTATTCTTGCTTCGTTACTCATACTGTATGTTATTTTGTTGTTGCATCCGGGGACGTCTGCATAAAAAAGGCCCCCCGTGTAACAAGTACTCTTAGCCCCCCCTTCTTGGAGTAACCTACAGTAACCTAAAACCTAATTTTGCCGCTAATCGGCTCCCTTTTTGCTAATGTTTAGGCTAGGTGCTCTTGGGATATGTTTCCTGTCTTTTGTGTCTGATAGCCTACTCATTTTGTTATTCTTATTGGTTTGGCGACGGGCTAGCAATTTTGGTTAGTGTGTGTTGTGGGAGAAACCTAATCAGGTGCGGTTGGTTTAGTTGGTGTGAATTGTTAAAGTTCTGTGTGGGAGTTTTTGCTGGCTCGCTTGCTGTGTCTTGTTGCTGTTTCGTCGTAATTGTGCTCTTGGTATTGAGTTGGAAATTGTGTGCTCTTGCTGCGTTATTAAAACGGAATTGATTGCGGTCTGTTGGTGAGTCTTTTGTGGAAATAGTAGTTGGAGTGCGGTAGCCGAGTGTGGTTATAGGGACAGGTTAGAATAAGACTGAAACAGCTAGATGGCCTGTTACATGAGATAAAATTATTATATAGCACCAGAACTAAGCCAGAAATGACTAAGTAAGGCAAACTTAATTTTTGCTGCGCGAGTTTCCATTTTAGACTAAATTGCTCTAAAAACGAATGAAGACACCGAAACAGGACCCAGTTAAATTAATTCTCTAATTTTTAATTGAGCCGTTTAATCTGTTTAAGTCGTCCTTTAAATCTAAGGTAAAAATAGTTCGTTTAACTTTATTACAGGAATACTTAAGTATGGAATGCGCCGGAATTTTTGGTCGAAAACACAGTCTTATTGGTCTTAAAATAGTTTTCCGAAAGTCATATCGAATAACACTCAGTACCTACACGTTACGCAAGACAACACGGAATAGGATCATTAAAGTTTAACGGTTAATTTTACAGTACGATAACAAAACGACAGTACAATCTACACAGTGTGATTGAATTATGCAGAATAAGAATATAGTGTAGGAATTCTGACGTTATATTTGCCGAACATAAACTGGTAGCAATATCAAAATTGTTACAACACCACACTCGAATGTAACATAGGGATATGTGTACCTCTTGTTAACTATGACACGTGTATAGAGCAGTTCAATAGAATTTAGTTCCAATATAATATGGGACTCAAAAATTATATACCTATTTTGTCTGTGTGTAAATTCAACTAGTGAAAATTCTCTAACAAAGCCGCTTACGGTAGTGCACCGTAGGGGGAGTGAAATTTAGAATTAATGACATTTCCATGTGAATACAAATGATAAAATTAATATTTGTAAATAATTCTCCTATTGTGTAGAACCGGTAGCTAACACACTGGCTTACTACGGGGGGACGCCTTGTTTTTTTCTGCTTTTTTTCTGTTTAAGATACTTTTCCTTTTCTGCAGGACTAGCTTCAGTTTCGCAGAACATATGCGACAACTGTGTAAATATATGACAAAACTGCACAGATATGCATATAAATGCGGCATATCTTTGTATTAATTATAGAATAATTGTTGTCTAGGTATATATTTGTCTATTTAAATGCACAAAACGGCTTTGTACACAGAATATTTCAAGCTGTGTCAAGCCGGTTCAAGCCTTTCAACTTCGCACATGAGCCAATATTTTCCTGACCAAATTGACATACGCACTAGAGGATTGTCATTAGCTTGTCATAATAACTACCAACTGTTGTAAAGTGGGCCACTATATAAATAGTACATTAGTTAACTAGTGGGCTGCAAGTTGGGACAACTATGCGAAAACTATTGTACTAATGTTTCATTAAGTACAAATGTTTACAGCTGGTTACAAATTCAAACTTTACAGCGGAACGAAATTTGATGAACATTTCAAGATCCCATTCCTACAATGGATTAAATAAAAGAGGATTGAATTAAAATTGTATGCTTCCTGCATCATCTCGGTTCATGCTTGTCCTTAAGATTATAGGGACTGAGTCAAGGACAACTTTCGGTCGGCTGCTGTGACAAATAGCAAATGCTTTTGAGATAATTATTATTTGTATACGGTCTAGAAGCGAACTCAATTATTGGGCGTACGCTACCGCTGCCACTTCTCTCTACTACCACTTCTGTCTACTACCACTTCTGTCTACTACCACTTCTGTCTACTACCACTTCTCTCTATTTTTATCTTATAGGGTTACTGTACTACTGTAGTTTAGTCTATCTACTATATTCAAAAATTTGTTACTACATATAAGACTACACATTCAATCATTTTTTAATTATCATTTTAAAAATACTATGTACTATTTTTTAACTTTCAAATTGTAATTTTTTTAATAAAACAAGTTTTAACAACAACAAACAACAAACAAACAAACAAACAAACAAACATTTTAACAAAACCTTGTTAATTACGAAACCCGTTCCGCCACGGCTGAGTGAAATTTGCTCAACCGCAACGAACTCCGCCCTAATTGCACAGTACACTAATAACTGCCTAATGGGTAAGTGAAACTTGCCTTAAGCCGACAAACTGGCGCCATGACTTGACCCTACTGTTTAGTGTGAAAAAGAAAACTACAGTAATCCTAGTAGATACAGTCTGTTTTTTCAAATGGAAATGGATTCTACGCGTCGGGATTAGTGATGAAATCGGACACGTCGGATGATTTCATCCGACGCATCGGGTGATGTCATCCGACGCCCTCGGTTATGCAATCCGACGCCTAAAGTTTTGCCAGCCAGTAATTAATTAGCTGTCAAAGGTCAGGCCTAAAGTTTTGAATAGGGGTGGCTGCTTCAGTGTAAATTATGAATACTACCTTTTTTATTACTTAGCTTCTTTAATTAATAAAAATCAAAATTCAGTAGGTAAAATTACCTTATGTTTCAAGTAAACATCTATTAATCAACATATAAAAATAAACTATAAAAAATTTTGCATAAGTCGTTGAGGAGTCACCCTCATAAATTTTTCCTGCAAACTCTCCAATTTCTAACCTTATAATGCAATCCGACGCCCAGCCAGGCCCGTCGGATGATGTCATCCGATGGCCTCGGTGATAAAACCCGACGCGTCGAGTGATGTCATCCGACGCGACGGATGCTGCAATCCGACGCGTCGGATGGTGAAATGGCGTCGGGCAAATCCATTTTCATTTGAAAACAACTGTAGAAGTGGCCGTAGATAGACGTGGTAGTAGAGTGAAGTGACAGTAGAGAGAAGTTGCGTAAACCAATTATTGTCCTGCAATTGCATGTTTGGCTGTGTATTATTTATGAAATCGCTTAGGAACAAATCGATAGGGACAAGGATAAGGACAAGACACATGTATATGAACCGGGTTTTAGCAACAATGTATGTACATATATCTAAATTCAGACAACTTTATGATATTTTTGCATTCTATGTAGTTGGATAGTTAGTATGTAGTTATATTATGGCTTTACAAGGATTCACGAGTACGATTCCAAGACGATTTTAAAAGTTGTATTTTAATCGTGACCATGAGATACTGAAAGCCATCAAAATATATTTTTGCCTGCAAAACTGTGGTTTCTTTTTTATCTTCATCTTATGCAGCAATCAAATAATCATATAATCATATGAAAAGCCAGTAGCATCTGCATGTTTTACAAAACTGAATACATTTTTCGTAATTTTAAGTGCATACCTATGCAGGTATATTTCAGTGCAAAGCCTTTGTTTTAGGTAAAAGAAATGACAAGTGATAGAAATAATTTTTTGACATAAATGAAATGAATAAAAAATTTAAACAAATGACTAAACTAAAAGAAAAAATGGATAAAAGGGCTAAATAAAACAAGAGTTAGCTGTACGTACAGTACGAACCAAAACGCTTGCTACAGACTCTGGAGTCTAAGTGGAGTCTTAGTCACTTGATTCCAGTGTATGGTTGGTTATATCACTTGACTCTGGAATCAAGTGACTCCGACTAAAATTTTATTTAGGAGTCTGTATCAAGTAATTTTGAACGGTCCTGTAGCTGTAGACACCAATTGTAGCTGATAGTTTTTGAATATCTCACAATTGCACCTTATCTTCTTCAAATTAGTCACATTTTACTTCTGTGTGTTGGTTACATAAGCGTTCAGTTCTTGGAAAGTTTGTAAAAATTTGTGTCGAGTTTTTACAGTTAATACAGTTAGTTTAATTGTTAAATGGGTTAATTCAAATTTGTGAAAAGCTTTTTAGTTGCATTACTGCTATGTAGAATCGATTAAAAAATGCACTCTAGATTATGCACATTAGATATGTAGTTACATAATGAGTTGTTTTTGGCACTGTACAGTTATATATGTCTGACCAAAAAATGTTGATCACTGAGAAAAAACAAGTTACATGATTTCAGCAGCTACTCGCTGTACTCCTGATGGCTGAAATTTGTTCTTTTCATAATGAAATGACATGTTTTGTTTTGTCTCAGTGTTCAACATTTTTTGGTCAGACTTCAATTTAAATTTTAACGCTTTGTAGTGCACACTAAGCAAGTATAAACGCTGGCACGTGAAGCCCACGCGCACTGATTTTTCCTGTTGGGCAACAGCCCAACAGGTCTTTAATTTTGATTCTGGTATCTTAACACAGTGCTAGCGTTAAAGTGTCAATGTGCGGAGTGTGTTTTGCACGTCTTTTACCTTAGCTATGCATCTGTCACTATTAAAATGCCTTGTGAAATCAGTGTGTTGCTGCTTTAGTGGTTTCTGAGAATGTAGTTTGAAAATGCAAAAGTCTGACAAAAAGCGCTCGACTTAAGAATCGACGACATCCCCTCTAGGTTGCGAACCTAACAGACTAACAACTCGGCCAGTCAGTTCTGAATTCTGATGCTTCAATAATCATGATATGTTAGAAATCGACGATGGTATTGTGTTCTTTCAAACTGTCATAACTTATTTCCAACAGAGCTTGCAAGATTAATTTGCAATTATGCATGAGCAAGCATGAAGTTCAGTATTTAAGCTTTATTTAAGATTATTAATTAAGTAATTAATCTATCTTTCAAATTCCGATTTCCGAAAGTTTTAAACTGAGATTTTGCAGTTTAAATGGCTGTAACAGGATGGGCTTTTTATGAAAATCATGCAAATTAAGAAATAAGCCTTTCGCTGGCCCAACAGGTTTACGATGGCCTCCGGCCAATGTACTTGAAAGTGTATGCTTGATACTTACTGAATACTTGCCGAAAACTTAGCTTGTTTGTGCTGTATGCATTCATGCACTCAGAACGTTACACTGCAGTCCGTATTTGTTAGGTTGGCGACTGTACTCTGCATCGTATTGGAACCTAAATACTCGTAATTTGCATATTGAATGAAGAACGTACCTAATATAGCCGGAAGGTTGTAGTTATTTATTGTATAAATGATGATTATTTGGTTTTGTTTTGTTGTTTGTTTTGTTGTTCTATTTCATTTTTCAATTTGCGCATATTCAGCATTCAATCATATTGCGCATGCCTGATGATGCTTGTGCGGTACCGTATGCAACCAAAAGCTCAGCTGATGCAGAAGAAAATTATTTTGAACGTTGACCGTTCAAAACAATTTACACTTCACAGGACACCATTTATTGAAAGTCAAGAGTCAAGTATTAAAGTTGTAAATAGAAGTGTCTAAGATACAAAGTCTCAAAATCTTTAATAGACGCAAGATTAAGTAAGCGCTCGTCATTTTCAGCCCACATGTTTAAGGTGGTAGTGTCGCCAAAGCAGTTTTGCTCATAGCCTGCAAAATGAGAACATTTTGCTTTGGGCCTTTTCACAAATTATATTAACTGGATTAGATTATCTAGATTAACTTCAGTAACTAAGCAATAAATTGAGGAAAGTTTATGAAACTTTGCAGAACAACTAAACCAAGTAATCTTCATTTGCTTGCAAAATTTTATGTAATTACGTTAATCCAACGTTGAGTTATAAAGTTAATCTAGTTGATCTAATCCAGTTAATATATTTTGTGAAAAGGCCCTTTTGAAATTGTACGTTCACTGAGAAACTGGTGAAATGCCATAAGGTGTCAAATAAATGCTGCCGGGCACTAGACTACCAATATCTACCAATATTTTTAACCAATCACCATTTGTGAGCCAGACATCATACAATAGAGACATAAAAGTTCAAAAAATAAAGCCAGATATCAGATTGGCCAGCTTCTGAAGTACATGTAATGTTTTGACGCATAATTTTTTGCCACAAATAAGAAAAATGAAAAATGAAGGTTCGTTTTTCTTTTGATTTCAAAATTAATGTCTAAATTTTTTACAAATTATTATTATTGCTGTGAGTACTTTATAGGTTACGCACAGTTTCACAGTTCAAACATGCATTACTCCACAACCACTCAAGCAATTTGCACTGACTTTCGTGTGCATAAATTAGAGCATATGTGCTTTTACTTTGTGTAAAAAATCTAAACAAAAAGTTTTTTAATTGTGACGAAATTATCGAATGTGAATAGGTTTTCAAAACGTCATTTTTCCGACTTGGCGGCTTCACTGCCAACTGTATGCTGCATCAATTTTGCTGAAACTTGGCAAAAATATTTGCCCTGAAACATATTTTTAAAATATATAAAGAACAATGACCTATCTTTCACTGAAAAAGTTTGATAGTCGCGCAAAATCGACTGCTTTCGCGACACTATCCCCTTAAGTTTTATGAAACATGTAGCTGGCCAATCAGAAGTGAAGTTGATACTAGAACAGTTTATTTTTTTCTGGACGACTCAACCCAACCGAAGACGACTTAACCGAAAGACTTGTTCAAAATCGGCCTGAGTCCTTTCCATTTTTGATTTTAGTAAAGCTAAAAACCACTACTTAACACCACGTGGACAAACAATACAAAACACAACCACTTGTGACAATAATTTTACTTGCAATGCAATTACAAAGTCGAACACAAAAGCCTAGAGAACTACAGCAGCAACTTTTAGTATATGTACGAGAATGCAAAAATGTACAATTAGATTTTAGAAAACCTACATACAGTCATTTTCAAATGAAAATGGATTTGCCCGACGCCATTTCATCATCCGACGCGTCGGATTGCAGCATCCGTCGCGTCGGGTGACATCATCCGTCGCGTCGGATGACATCATCCGACGCGTCGGGTTTCATCACCGAGGCCGTCGGATGACATCATCCGACGGGCCTGGCTGGGCGTCGGATTGCATCATAGAGTTGGAAATTGGAGAGCTTGCAGGAAAAATTTATGAGGGTGACTCCTCAAAGAGTTATGCGAAATTTTTATAGTTTATTTTCATATGTTGATTAATAGCTGTTTTCTTGAAATATAAGGTAATGTTATCTACTGAATTCTGATTTTTATTAGTTAAAGAAACTAAACAATAAAATAAGGTAGCATTCATAATTTGCACTGAAGAAGCCACCCCTATTCAAAACTTTAGGCCTGAATTTTGACAGCTAATTAATCACTGGCTGGCAAAACTCTAGGCGTCGGATTGCATAACCGAGGGCGTCGGATGACATCACCCGACGCGTCGGATGACATCACCCGACGCGTCGGATGACATCATCCGACGCGTCGGATGACATCATCCGACGCGTCCGATTTCATCACTAATCCCGACGCCTAGAATCTATTTTCATTTGAAACCGACTGTATTGTCTAAAGAAATATAAGATCATCTCTGAATCTGCTAGCCACCGTTCCACCATAAGCTACTGAGACAATGCTGAGTGATTATTGTCTTAAATATGTACCAAAGGGGCCTGTCGTTGTACAGTATATTCAAAAATAATATTAGTTTTTTCAAAAATATTGGTACATAGACGTATGTATGTACGCCTAAATGCATGGTCTACGGTTTTAAATATACATTACGACTACATAATACTTCAATAAGTAAAGACAGTAGAGAAGTGTAGGGGTTGGGTGCATTGCAACGCCACAGTTTTGCTTGAAGCATTGAAAGTTACGTACCTTGAACATAGGCATTAACTACAACGTTGATGGAAACAACACTTACAAGTTGTTAAGGGCTTTGTTGATGAGACTAAAATTTTATATAATCTCTTAAATACACCACTGGGGGTTGTGAAACATTTAGGTATTTGGGATAACTAACGTAGACATTTTTAGTTTTTGACACCACATAAAAACAAAAGACACATAAACACAACAAACATCGAACTGAATCGATTTAGTAAACCGATGTGATCGCGTAATTTCCGTTAATTTCCACATTGTTTGCAAGCAAACTGCACGAATTTTCCCAATAGAAAAATAAAAAACTCATTAATATGGAAAAAATTGTGAATTTACTTTAATAAATATTTTTTATCTTTTCAAGATTAATATAATTACAAAAACTCCAACACGCCAATCAAAAATTCGCAATCTTATAAATTTTTTTTACATTATTAATAAATAGAAAAAAATTTATATAATTATTAAGTCAAGTTATTTATTACTTAATTTAAGTCAGCCATTGATCAGTCTTTGTACATTTGATTCGCCACGCAACCGAGAACGTAATTTTGTTCCCGCTCTGATTTTCCATGCTGATTTGTGGCCACGACTTTGTAGATGCCCTGGTCAGCTTGGTTTGGATTTTGAAAAAATAACAATTGCAAAAAAACAAGTTCTTCTGCTGAGTAAGAAGCGGATACATTGTGAGATCTGAGTGTCAATATTCCAGATGAGATATCAAACGTTTTTATCCACATTTTGTGGATAAAATGATTGTTGAATACCAATGCTTCACACATTTTCTGCTGAGTCACTCAAAACCAAAAGTCTTTCAATGAGACGCGTAAAATCTGATACCTTATTTTGTCCTTAAGATAGATACAGTGTTTATGTAAATGTTTTTTCCTGCGACAGCCACGTGTACGAACGATTTGTGAACAAGTGGCTAATAAATCTAAAATTTGCATTACATTACTTTTTAAAATGACAGTATTACATTTAAAAACGAAAAAGCAAGAAGAGTGTGTCAAGCAATCGATGCTATTTAAGCGATGAAGCATTGTACTTATATTGTTGTTTATTTTAGTTCTGTTTCTGAAATAACACATTATATCAACAATATTATCATGTAAAAAATTAACGCATTGCTAAACTGCTGTTAATAACGTTATACAAACAATTTACTAAAATGTAGCTACGTAATGGCTACTGTAGGTCGCTAAAGTCACTGAAATATCAATTTTATTAGAAATACCAACACCACAAACAAAACCTCGCGTAGAGGGAGTATTAGGAACCTCGCGTAGAGGGATAGCCTACAAGTTAGTGCTAGGCGGCGCTGTATTCCAGATAAAACTTGGCATTCTTAAAATCAGCGTCTGAAGTAAACGCCTCGAAAGAAAACGCACTCTGCTGCAGTCGACATACTAAATTAAAAAACCATTTTTACAAAAAGGTGTTTTCCTTTTTAAGGCCTAGTTAATGGCCTAGATTTTTGTTTAAATTTTTGGGCTGTAACGGATCTAACCGCCCACCCATAAAGTATAATAGTAATTATTTAAAGAAGTGATTAAAAGTAGGCCACGTAAGAAAACTTTTTACATCCTTTTTGTCATTAATCAGAAATTAATGGCATTTCTTTACATTTTCCCCCCTTAAACCGAGCGTCCTCGCGAGACATGAGGGTAAAATAATGCAATAACAATTATATACGTATATATATGAAGGTAATTGTAAATGAGGTAAATGAGGCATAAGAAATTGCGCTATTGTCTACAAGTTTAGTAGTCAATATTGGGGTGATAAATCTACACAAATTATATTCAAAGGTTCAGATGTCCACTAAACGTCGATAAGCAGAGTCAAATACGAGCGGTTCACCGCTAGTGTCCACAGCATAATACCCCACACAGTTAGGTGTAATCTGTCCCTTGCCGACCAGTCGAAGTTCGCGCCGTTGTAATTGACTGATGATTGATGTCCTAAGGACGCGTTTCGTCACCTGTACGATATTGCCCATATCTTCTCGTACCAAAGCGTATATTACAGATATAATGGCCTTGAAATTGATGAGACTAATTCGTTCCAGATTAAAGGCCTTTCCAGCCAATGCGGTCATCGGCTGTCCATTCATAATCGGACGTCCATTAGCGTCTGTAGTAATGCGTTCCCCCATAAGTCGGAGTCCAAAGGTTCTTGATATTTCTCGCATGGGGACGTTTCTGTATGACTGCTCGTATTTCCAGCAGGACAGCAACACTTGTATATAAAATAGGCGGTGTGCGGGTGTTTCCATTTTCGGAAAATACAGCCGCAGTGCTTCCTCTATTTCCATCATGTTGAGCTTAGTGCTGCGGATTGGGGATCGGAGCCCAAAATTTTTGAGCTGTTGGTGTAGAGCTCTCGATTTTTGTTTCAGTTCTTCTAGTGGGTCAGAATCTCCCAATGGGAAATGCAGAATTTCT
>JASANF010013213.1:0-117321 GCA_030248245.1 Trissonchulus sp. WLG1_4
GTTTTTTTTGTTAATGGGATCTTACAGTAGTTCTTTATGCGTTTTCATTTTTGAAACAACTCAGGTGCGACTCAGAAATACAGTATAAAATCCCTTACAATTGTAACTTAGTCAGTCTTCACTTTGCAGCCTTCACTGTTTTGGTAATCATCCCTATTCAAGGTAAGCTTCTAAATCATAGACTTAAGTTTGATTGTAAACCACAATCATTTAATTTAATCTAATCATAATTTCTTCATAATCAGCTGATGAGATCCAATTCTATTTTTACAGAAAAATATATGAAACTGGTTCGAATCGGTCTGCCTAGTTGTTTTCCTGTGAAGGATATCCATTGAAATTTGGTGATAAATTATGTAGTTGTGTTAATCACGTGCAAAACTATACACAAATTAAATTTAATGAGTAAAATTCTATTTAATAAGACGTCTTAAGTTCTTCAAGTGACGGAATAATAATAAGAAAAAGGCTCAACTTGGAACTCCGACTAGTCGGTGAAGGCCTACGGTGAAGTAGGTAGCATCCTTGACGTCGATGGAAACGGCCCAGGCTCGATTCCCGGCGCTTACCATTTCTTTTTTCTCTCTAGATTTTGGTCTTACTTTTAACACTAGTAGGTAGTAGCAAGGGTACATAATAGGAAGAGTCGCGCTCCGCATTGGACGCGCGCTGCCAGGGATAATAGGGAGAGTGTCATACTCTTCCTATTATGTACTTTTGGTAGTAGGTACTAAGTGATACTCTTCCCATTATAAGTATGTAAGTAAGTAAGTAATGTAAGGGATATTTTAGCACAACAAAAGCATCAGCAGTAGCGATGACAGCCAAGTTAGCGGCGTGGAGTTCGGTGGTTTTGTCGGTGGGCGCGATGCTGGGGTGCATGATTGCCGTGCCGATGATCTACCAGAAAGTGAGCAGCATTGCTCAGGAGCTGCAGACCGAAATGGACGAGTTCAGACTCCTCTCCGACGACGTGTACCGAGACATCGCACTCACTAAGCCAAAGGCACGACAAGCCAGGCAGGCACTACAGAGGCTATGCAGTGAGTTTTTATGTTTATAGATATTCTACTATTTTATATGATCAAGATCTTTGTTTTGATCTAAATCCTTGACCCTGATCAAGTTTTTTTACACTTATAGGGTCGACCCGCTCTCATATTTTCTTGCGATTTTGCTAAAAAAAGTACATTAGCACTAATTCTGATAACAAAAAACGCAAAAAACTTCAAAACATTCAAACTTGTGACAAACAGCTCCTTTGACGGCTACCATTAATCTATCTATAGTCGGACCAGAAATTGCTGAACCTTGAAACAAACAGATGGCGTGATTTTTGTGACAAATCGCAGTACGTCTGCATACCAACTCTTTTTCAGCTGTTTTTCGATCGGCTTTGGTGATTGTTTTCAGAATGCGATGAGAACAACAGCTGCCCGCCCGGTCCAGCGGGTCCCCCCCGGTGCTGCGGGCGCGGACGGACTGCCCGGGGCCAATGGGGTGCCTGGGCGGCCTGGCTTCGACGGCAACGTGCCCCTCGTCCATCTGTCTGAGGACGGCAGCTGTCGCATTTGCCCAGACGGGCCCCGAGGCCCACCTGGCCCGCCCGGAGCCCCAGGCGGTCCCGTAAGCAATTTATTTTATTTTCAATACTTTCTATTGGCTGTCTTTGTATTTATCAAAGTTTATGCGGTTTCTGACGGTTAAAATACATGACTACAGTGAAACTATGACTATAAAAATGTCAATAGTCACCACTAAAGTAGATGTTGCCTGGGTAGCTACCATCAGTTCTTTTCGCAAAAAACACCGCCCAGTTTACAAACTTTCTAGTAATTAAGGCCTATCTGAAAACAGTGTTATTCTTGCACGAAACCATTAACATGAATACAATTGCAATGGCTATTTGAGGGTTCACGCGGAACCGGCGGGAACAGAGGTTTGGACGGCATGCCCGCTCCCGGAGGTCCACCCGGACCTCCCGGTGAACCCGGTTCCGGCGGTCCTCCCGGCCCTCCGGGTACCAAGGGGCCTCCCGGTGCCACCGGTACCACTGGCTCTAAGGGACCGCCCGGTCCCCCCGGACCCTCTGGACCCCGCGGACCTCCCGGACCCCCCGGCGGCAATGGCGACCCCGGTCGTCCCGGAGACCAGGGCACCAGAGGCAACCCAGGACCCAGGGGAAATCCAGGAACTCCAGGGGATCCGGGCCCCGCTGGACCTCAAGGCCCCCCCGGACCTCCGGGCACAGACGCTCAGTATTGTCCTTGCCCCCGTCGCTCTGCTTCTGCCAAGCGCGTCAAGGCTACGGCTGTCTAAATCTAGATCCGAATGGCTATGGACGCTATGGGGATACAGGAACGCTTGTTATCCTTGCTTCTTGTAATTTTTAAAGCACAGTTTATACTTGTCCTTAAGGTCACAGAAACAAAAAAACAACAAATTTTGGCCTGCTGATGTGACAACTGCTTGAAAGAAGCGTTTTAGCTCATTTTCTAGCGTTTTCTCACACACGGACCGGAAGTTGCTTCAAACTACTTTTTGCGAAAAAATTGCCTTATCTAGTCATGTAGCTTTCTTGGAATTAAAACAATAGAAACACGGACAAGGACAAGTATAAAGCTGGCTTAACGTTTCAAGCAGCCGTAATTGGTAAGCCTAAAGGCAGTCTTAGTCAAAGTCTTCATAATCCATCCGTTGCATCAAGTAGGAATTCGATTAAAATTTAGTTTGCTCTAAAGCTCATGACAACGTCTATGAAACCATGCACTTTCATTTATCTATTAATTAGGCAATCGCTAACTAAAAATACTAAAAACCTAAACATTACCTTAGATTAGTTTTTACGTAAAAATTTTTAGTGTAATCCGTTTAATACGCTTATTGGCCAGGAGTCTTACTAAACTATGAACCTATAAAATACGGGTAGAATTTTTTTATGATGTTTTAGGTTTTTAATGGGATAATCATTGAAATTAGTTTCAGAATAGGCAGACTTTAGACTTGTTTTATGCATACCACTTTTATTTGTATTGTTGTTTTTAGGCTTGACCGATCGTAAAGGAAAACATTCGAATTTTTTACGGAAAAACGGAAAAATGTACTAGATTTTAGCAAATTAATTCGAAATAATGTATGAAACGTCAACCCTCTTTTAATGATTCTTTATGAAGTTTTTACAGGCTAACAGGATAAAAAAGTTGAAAAATAAACAAATGCTTCTTCATTTTTTGATGCTGATCATTAAACCGTTTGTTTATGTTCAAGTGAATTTTGTATGTATAGTTATTCTGTTGCTTTTAATTTCCCATTTGCAATAAACTTTGCATCACTACACTTTTGTTCATTGTTTTAAGCTCACGACTATTTGTCTTCTACATAAACTTACCAACCGACACAAAGAAGCTCAGTTTAGACTGTTAATCAAAAATATTTTCGTATTTTTTTGGGTGAACAGTAAATAATCCATTAAGGGTGCGGTATTTGCAAGTATATACAGGACAGTGCAAAAACTTTCCTCTTCAGTCGCCGTAGGACGAGCTTCATCCTTTGCAAAAAGTGACGAACGGTGGCCGAAAAGTGACGAAACAGCATAGGTATATTTGTTCAATATAGGGCCCAAGTGTAGTGTCCTACATGGCCAAATTTGGCCAACTTAATCAGTTGATGTATATACATAGTTAGTTAGTTTTGTTTCGAAGAATTGTTAACTGTTCTACCTAAATGTGGATGATGAGAAATAAATGAATCTGAAAAGACATTTAAAAATACTTTAAAAAATTTTGAGGGCACATCCAGGGGCACACCGTCCTGGTCTTGTGCTATTAGAAATGGTAAAGTTGGCCAGCTGACTTGGCCAACTTGGCCAACTTCAATGGCTACCTGAGCCAACTTCAATGGCTAACTTGGCCAACTTCAGTTGGCCAACTTGGCCAACTTCAGTTGGCCAACTTGGCCAACTTTAAAATGGCTAACTTGGATAACTTCGGTTGGCCAACTTGGCCAACTTCAATGGTTAACTTGGCCAACTTCAGTTGGCCAAGTTGGTCAAGTTGAGTTGGCCAACTTAAGTTGGCCAAGTTGGCCATTTAAGTTGGCCAAGTTGGCCATTTAAGTTGGCCAAGTTGGCAAATTTACAACAAAGTTACCTAACAGAGTAAGACACTACACTATGGCCCATGGCTATGCAGATGGACGCTATGGGGATACAGGAACGCTTGTTATCCTTGCTTCTTTTAGTTTTTAAAGCACAGTTTATACTTGTCATTAAAGTCACAGAAACAAAAAAAAACAACAAATTTTGGTCTGCTGCTGTGACAACTGCTGGAAAGAAGCGTTTTAGCTCATTTTCTAGTGTCTTCTCACATACAGACCCGAAGTTACTTAAATTTCCTCTTTGCGAAAAAATTGCCTTATCTAGTCATGTAGTTTTCTTGGAAATAATAACAAAACAATAGAAGCAGGGACAAGGACAAGTATAAAGCGGGCTTAACATTTCAAGCAATGGTATTCCTAAAGGCAGTCTTAGTCATGCCATCCGTTCCCTTGGTGAAACCATAACAAAGTATATGGACAACAGTAAACAATTAAAAAAATAGTTGTTGTGTAAAAAATTCAAGTAAAATAGTGTAAACACTGCTAGATTGCAACAATTTTACTACACAAAAAGGTTAAAGTGTGCAATAAGTGTATATAAGGAAAAACGATACATTGTGCGATACAATACGATACAATCTGCTCAGTCAACTTGGCGCCTTCACATAAATTCATATATTATTTTTATTTTCAATCATTTTAACGCGATTCCTTACCTCTACCACTTGGTGCAATAATTCCATGAATAAAATGTTTTCCAAATACGTTTGTGCGAGTATTAAATATACATACGTAAATTAGCAAGCTAGCTTGGTATATAAAATTCATCGGGTAAAAAATGCTGAGAACGTGTGGATTCATCATCAAAGTTTTAGAATGTAGAGTTATTTTGGACTACCATTTTGCTATTTATTCGTCAGGCTATTCCATTATTCCCGAACGGCGCCGTATAGGTATGGCAGAATGGCCCTGTTGGAATGAAGCATCTTCTGGAGCTTGTTCATTCCCAAGGGCCATTATGCTATAGCCGGCACTGTTACATGTACGGGTTATGGCACTGGTTGGCGTGCTATAAGTGATTTATACAAACGCATGTTTCTGTGAAACTCCGAGTGCAGGAGCACGAGTGCGCGAAGCGCACGAGTGTACCTGCACGAGGGTTTCACACATGCGTATCAATTACTTTTAGCAAAACCACCAGTGCTATAAGTGACTTGTAAATAGATTCGACTATAGCGTGCACTGTGCAGTATAAGTCGGGTTGTTGCACTTTACTGTAACACTGAATCGAGTTACAATAAAAGATTACATACTAGACATCAAAGACACATACCTAAACTTTTTAGGGAAGTTATCACTTTAAAAAGTGCCTGAGGGGACACAATATTTCAAAGTAAAACTCCACCACATTTTTAGTATAAAGTGCCGGACAGCGCCGTAAATGCCAGAATAGCCCTGTTGGAGTGAAGCATATTCTGGAGCTTGTTCATTCCGCAGGGCCATCGTACCATATCCGGCACTGTTACATTAAAACATTACATACTAGACATCAAAGACACATAAACTTTTTAGGGAAGACATCACTTTAAAAAGTGCCTGAGGGGACACATTATTTTAAAGTAAAAGTCCACCGGATTTTTAGTATAAAGTGCCGGACAGCGCCGTATACGCCAGAATGGCCCTGTTGGAATGAAGCATCTTCTGGAGATTGTTTATTCCACAGGGCCATCGTACCATAACCGGCACTGTTACATTAAAACATTACATACTAGACATCAAAGACACATAAACTTTTTAGGGAAGACATCACTTTAAAAAGTGCCTGAGGGGACACATTATTTTAAAGTAAAAGTCCACCGGATTTTTAGTATAAAGTGCCGGACAGCGCCGTATACGCCAGAATGGCCCTGTTGGAATGAAGCATCTTCTGGAGCTTGTTTATTCCACAGGGCCATCGTACCATAACCGGCACTGTTACATTAAAACATTACATACTAGACATCAAAGACACATAAACTTCTTAAGGAAAACATTACTTAAAAAGTGTCTGATGGGACTCAATTTTTCTGGAAAAATTGTATGTTGGATGCCATTTGGTAAACATTTTTTCAGTAGCACCAGTGACAAGGTTGTACTATACAGCCGTTCTATATTAAAAAGAACTGTCAAAGAACGAAAATGCTCCATTTTTTCGTAATTTTTAATTATTCCGCCACTTAATTAACATTCAAATTCTAAAATTTCGTCTATTTTAAGTTAAACTATGTAGAATTAAGTCAATTAATTTAAAAACTAAAAAAATTACTCGCCAATTTAGTCCATATGGTGAAAAAGCCATGGCGGGTTAAGTGAAATAAAAAATAGGCAAGAAGTTCTGTTATCATGCGGAAAAAATTTTTTTAACCGACTTGGCCCGATCATCTTCAATTCACAAATTTCTTAAGCTCAACCTTAAGCCCAAAAACGTAAATAGCTACATATACTAAAATGGTAGGTACATACATTACATACGTAAATAAGAACTAAACTTCTGTGATCACACTGAACTTATATCTTTGATCCGACTCTCGTTTACCATGGCTTCATTCAAACTTCGGCAGTTGAAAGACCCGGCAGCAGCTTCTGAGGGAGCCGATGGGGTTGACGATGGCCTCGGTCATGGTGACGCGGGCGCAGGTCGGAGTGCAGACGTAGAGGCGATTCCCGTGCAGCTCCACGACCGGGCGGGTCACCTTCTTCCACCAGTCCTTGCCGTAGTCGTCCAGCCCAGTCGCCGGCGCCAGCAAGCAGAAGAGTACCGTAGCCAGGAACAGAGCCATGTCAACAGTCAGAGTGCGAATGAGACGGTGCACGCAGAAACCAGGTTTATATAGGGGCAGTCGATCGCTTTTCTAGTGTTTTAGACAAGATTAATTTGGGATTAAGTAAAAGTCTTAATTGATATTTTCGCATGAGTGCTTTTACTACTTTGCACATAAGACTCTTACAGGGTCTACCAAAAGCAAATTGACCAAAATACTTTCATACTGAACGTTCTCTGCTAATGACAGAAACATTTAGAACTAGTTATTATACTGAACTATGTTATGCTGAACCCCTTTCGGAAACAGTTTGCAGAAGAAAACCTAAAGTAATTGTTTGAAACCTACAGTAACTGATCAAAACATGTCTTTCTTGTCTTAATCCCTACGCTTAGTTTTAGCGGAAACTCTCTTTCAAGCGTTACCGAAACTCATACATATCGTCACGTGGAGCTTAAAGCTTTTCGATTAAAGCTGGGATTTCAAATCAGAACTAAAATCATAAATTTGAAAATCCTGGACCATAATGCTTGACTCATACTAATTTTTTTACAGTAAAACTTTCAAAAAATTATGGTACAAAATTAAGCCAGTATTTCGACTGGGCTGAAATCATCGGCATTATGCCCTGTTTATACTTGTAGTGGGACAAGAGCAATCGAATGTCAACTATTGCGCGGTATTAATATAATCGTTTCATCTATTTTCCTGTTGGGGTACAGCCCATCTTGGATTCAGGAAACCCATTGCAGTGTTATCATAAAGTGTTTATGTGCGGGGTGTGTTTTACACGTCTATTGTAGATTTTCATCTGTTACCACCGAAATGCCTTGTATATTTACTGAATAACCTTCGTAGATGTTCTGGTGCCCAAAAAAATGGTCTCCGTTTAAGTTCTCCGTTTAAAAGCTCTCCGTTTAAAGTTCTCCGTTTCACATTTTTTATTTTTTCGAAACTCTCAAATTTGAATTTAAACGGAGAACATGGATTCTGCTAAATGCAATTTTTTGAAGCTCTCCGTTTTAGTTCTCCGTTTAATTGTTCTCCGTTTAAAGTTCTCCGTTTGAAAGTTCTCCGTTTAATTAAACGGAGAACTCGATATTTTTAGAACGATTATTTTTGAAAGAATTCTAAAATAGAATTCCAAAGTTCTCCGTTTAAAAAAAACAGAGAACTCGAGTTCTCCGTTAAAAAAAACGAAGAACATTTAAACGGAAAGCTTTAAACGGAGAACATTTAAATGGAGAACTTAAACGGAGAACATTTTTTTCGAAAAATTGGGCCCTGGTAATCCGAAAATGCAGTGACTCACTAGGAAGCGAAGCAGTCACCTCACGATTACGATACTAATAACAAAACACAAAATGACCACTCAACTACATAAGTTCCAAATTTCCTAGAGTTTTGAAGTTCACCAAGTTCCTGAAGTTTTGTGCTTTACCTCATATAAAACTTCTATGCAAAATCACAATACAGAATCGTCTGCTTTCAAAGTGACACAATAACAGACCAAGTTAAACTTGAAATTTTTACGCGGCGGCCTCAGCCGCCGCGTATATACTATAATACAACAGGGCAATTAACACGTATGTGCTGCTCACCGTGTAAATTGCACTGCAAAAATCAGTAGGTCACAAAAATACATTATATGCGTGAGCGTGTGTGTGCTTTGTGCATGCTTATCATAGAACGGTTGGTTAGAACGCTCATACAGTGTTTACATGGTGAACTTAAGTCAGGCTGTAATAATAGCAGAACACAGATCCGCAGCAATGTAATGTAATGCGTGTAAGCAATGTAACGAAACCTGTAATGTGATGTTATTGTCACGATGTTTCTATTATTTATACGTATGTCGGTACTCTTTGAGGACTTGAAGTCATTGGTAAAGAAAAAGAAAGCCTTGAAAGGCTATGATGTTATTCGATGTGAGGTGACAACATCGCCAGCGGTTTAACTGTTCTGACATCTGACATTTGTAGACCACAGTACCACATACAAATTTTTTACAGACTGTTTATGCTTTAGATTCAAACTTATTTAAAACAGTTTTTTGGAATAAAAATGGTTATTAGTTTTCAATTTAAAGACTTTCATAAATATTCTGAAAGCAACACTACCGCGGAGCCGTTGCTTTACAAACTTTACGGGTGGATTTCACCACGGTGGTTTTTAAAAACCATGGTTTTACGTACGTGTGCATATGATTTGCACATAATTTCATTACAAAATATCGCGTGATTCGTTACGAATTTCGTAAATTTTCTAAAACCATGGTTTTTGCTTAGTTGAAATTTGAAACCTGCAGCATAGCAGGTTTTTATTCTGCTGAAATTTCAACTGAGCAATAACCATGGTTTTAGAAAATCTACGAAATTCGTAACGAATCAGGCGATATTTCGTAATGAAATTATGTGTAAATCATATGAAAACGTACGTAAAACCATAGTTTTTAAAAACCACCGTGGTGAAATCCACCCTACAAGTCTTATAGTTGTTAAGTATGAAACCGGATGATACGATACGAATTCGCTAGATTCAAATTCATCAATAATCGTAAGATTTAGAACTTACAATTGTTACAATTGTAATATTTAAGGCGAGGCAAGGCAAGTTGAGCACCAGACATACACCAGAAAAATAGTTGTGTGACATGTTAGGTTACAGTTGTTGGCTTTAAAAGATTTGGTGCCGCGTTTTATATTCGAAGAATATCCTCGGCGTTGTAACAAATGTCGGAACGAAATCTATCGAAAGACTGTTTATCCTTACTCGCAAAACGTGCTTGTTTCAACAAAAATTGGTTCAGTGATTATATACATACCTAACCCTTAACCTTTTGACTGAAAATTTACAATTGCAGTTAGGACAAAAAAGCACTAAGCTGCTTATGCAAAACTTTCAAAATGAACCTCAAAACATTGATACAAAAATCAATTTGTTTGTATGTTAGTCTAAGAAGTCATTCCAAAAATTTCAAATATCTATGACCGAATTCAAAACACCTTTCCCGCAATCCAGCCGAAGAAACAGCGTACTACGTATGTACGTATGTAAGTAGGAAACTGGTTGATACTTGCTATACATTCAAATCCTCGTTCTTTTCGTCCTGACCCAAACACATGACAAAATGAAATGTTGTGTTTGTGACCGGCCGGAATTTTCGGCCGGCTGGCCGGCTGCAAAAATCCGGCCGGCCAGCCAGATTCGATCGACTGACAAAATTAGGCCGGCTAAGGTATGCCAAAATGACACTCTGGGATTTGGATAAATTGGTTTTGTCCAAAAATTTGGCCGCTCCGGCCGGCTTTCGAGCTCTGGCCGGCCGAACTTCTTCGCCGGCACGGCCGCCGGTTGGCCGGACCTGGCCGGCGGCTTACGCAGGCAGTCACAAACACTAATGGAATGTGGTCTATCTAGTATCTACAGAATTTTGTCACATATACATATACAGTTTGTGTGCCAACAATTGTTCTCCAATCACAAATGTCTCAATTTTGTATAGCTGCTACCAGAACGTGTATCATACCTAAGTATATGTCTGTAACGACCAGACTGGACGGGGCTCAAAATGTGTAATATTAGAAAAAAATAAAAAAGAAGAAGACAAGCACGAATGAAGACAAGAAGCACGTTTTTGAGTCAGGTTAAATGATCGTTGATGGCAACGTTACAGACTTTAACGGCAAAATCATATTCGTTATGGATATATATGCCCGTAAGCGGCCGCGACCAAGCAAGTTTTGCCATACCAGAAATTCTATTAGCCGTGGCGTCTGCACGTGTTTGTGTGTGTGTGTGTGTGCGTGTGCGTGAATAAGAGAATTTTTTAGGGTTTGTTATATACGACATAGGTTCGGCAACCACGCGTGTTTTTATTACACAGTTACATTTGCACCATACTTAACCTGATATTAGTAAAGTGTTAGATAAAATTTCTGCTCAATCGAACAATTAGTACTAATCTCATTCGAAAAGAATCACTCACCTCATAAATTCACGTTCACCTTCACTACTTGAGATTCAACTCAAGAAATTTTATAAAACATTTAGCAAGTGCGATAATATTCAGACTCAGCAATATTTAAAATGCAGTTGATACACATATACACGGTTCTATGCATCAAACGGTGATTTTACTGTCAAACCATGCCATGTACATGGTGTACACTAAGAATTAGTCGGTCAGAACGAGAATAACTCCAGTGACTATTCGAATATATAATAGAATAAAGATAAAAGCTTATTTTGAGGTTTTAGCGGGAAATTGGCGTTACATTTTTGTACTTTTATAGCCTTGCACTCAATGCCATATAGCTCGCACTCTTTTTTATAGCTACACCGTTAGCCTAAAGTTTTGCTGCGCAGCAGATTTTTGAAAAATGGTTTACCTATTTACATTGGCTTTGAGCGCTTAATGAGAACACCTTTTGCATTACAGCTTCTGCTTGTTTAGAACACCTAACACTAGAATTTATTTTAGTCTGCAACTGCCCCCACCCCTTGCTGCAATTCCGCTGTTAGTAAAATCCTCATCAATCAATCAATACAATCCGAATCCGCTGTGATTAATTTGCATACACAACTGTGAAATATGCGTAGTCGTTTTCAAATGAAAATGGATTTGCCCGACGCCATTTCATCATCCGACGCGTCGGATTGCAGCATCCGACGCGTCGAATGACATCACCTGACGCGTCCGATTTCATCACTAATCCCGACGCCTAGAATCCATTTTCATTTGAAACCGACTGTATGTAATGATGATAATCTCAATGTAGACCCAAGTGTGTATTACTTGAACTTCAAAAAGTTATCGAAGACAACTGTCATTTGGCTGTTTTGACTTTGACCACAGAAAAACAGCATGCCCCTGAAAGGGGTAAGGTTCCTTCCCAGAGATGTCCAGATTATGTTCACCGGTAGGCGGTACGCAGTCTGGTGTGTACTTTCACTAACTGTTATTTTATAAATGAAGTGATCAATTAATGGGTTCTGAGAATAGTTTACAAATTTTTAGGAAAAAATTTTGTGAGTGGGAAAAATTGTGCAGACATAACCAGCATGCAACGATAAATAAAAGTTGATAGGATGTCGGAAATTTTGTTTAAAGATTGAGGCTGTGCTGAAAAACTAGCATTCAACATCGTAACAGACTTGTCTCGAAAACACTTGGAACTGGGCCCAATTTTATAAAGATTTCAACGGCCCGTTGAACTCAACGGACCGTTGAAAATTCTCCGTTGAAAAAATTTCAATTTTATAAAGACTAAAAATCCTCCGTTGAGCTCAACGGCGCCGTTGAAGTTTTTATAATCTTGGATGAAATTTCAACGGCTCCGTTGAGCACAACGGAGCTTTTCAGGCTGAAATTCATTCTATTCTAAATTCTAAAATCACAAAAATCAGAAATAGAACATTTTATCTCGCCTTATTATTTATATGCAGCACAATTCGCAATCATAAGCGTTACTTTTAAAATTTTATTATTATTATAGGCTCTAATTTTATTGTTGTTGAATTTAACTTATAAAGAGGATTTGACTGATATTAATGCTGCTTTTTTTCAGAAATGTTTCCTATATAAAATGTTTCGCTTGTAAACAATCTCCAAAGTTGTAAAAATCTTTTCAAAACAAAAAACATTTTAAGTAAATTTGTAAGTTGTAGCGGAAACGTAACTAACTTAAGTACTAAGAATAATTAGGGTTCGTTAAATAATAATGATAAAAAAGTCCAATTGAGTTCGTCAAAATTCGAAACTGTACAACAATCAAGCCTTGAGCTGAATTTATATATGTTGGTTATTTTATTTTCTTAATTCATTAATTGAATTGATTTAATAATATTATTAAATTAATAATTAATTTTACTTAATATTAATTACATTATTTTATATTAAGAATTAACATAAATTAATATAGTAATATTTAATTAATAATTAATTTTACTTTTTTCCTTAAGTAAAGTACTTTTCCTTTCGGAGTAAGTTTGTGTGAACACTAATCCAAAGCTTAAAATTGCAGTTTTTATGTTCGGTACGTATGTTTCATATTTTTGCCTCAGTTTAAAAAACAGCGGGTTTTTAAGACAACTTTGATAACATCATTTGAATTAAATAAGCTGGCGCTCCAGGCCATGAACTACATCTTGACGCTAACTGTGAACCTCAGGTACCCGACGTGGTGGATGCCCAATCTGGGGCTATAAAGCTTGGCTCGCTTATTCTAGTCAACTGATCTTCGAACTGTTTTCAGAAATAGCAGATATTTGCATTAAGTGGCCCAATTTTAGTCTGTCTGCCACACAACAAAACCTATGCTTGATTAAGCAGTGTGAAAATTCGACTTTTTTCATTGCAAAAGTAGTAATTTCTTTATAGCCTCATTATGATATGTGATCGCAACTCTAGCAGTCTACTTTTTGTGCATCATATACAGCGGGTATTGTCATTTATTTTTAGCAGTCAACTATGATAGGCGCTACTGTTGTTTTGATACCATTTTGATACTTTTGATATAAATATGATACTTGGGTATTAATACTTTTGATACCAGTATCAATATTAAAATTGGTATCAAAAGTATCATATTTAAATTATGGTATCATATTTAAATTATTCGGTATCATATTTATATTATATTTAATTTTTTTCCGAGTATCAAATATCAAAACTATCATATTTAAATTCAAGGTATTGTATTCATATTATATTTAATTTTTTTCCGAGTATCAAATATCAAAAGTATCATATTTAAATTCAAAGTATTGTATTTATATCATATTTAAACTTTTTCCGGGTATCAAATATCGAAAGTATCATATTTAAATTCAAAGTATTGTATTTATATCATATTTAAATTTTTTCAAAGTATCAAAATTATATATTGTATTTAAATTCCAGTATCATATTTAATATCAAAATTTTGATTCCCACGCTTAAAGGCGGCACCTTTCGATGTTTGTGCAGGCTAAGAACGGCGGCATTCTTTGATCTCGCCTTTAGCTCCGCCTCCTTTTTTTGATTGTCTACTGCTCTGCTTCTGTATTTTTAGAGGGCATTGCAAGTCGAGCTGTACCGTAAAAACAAAAGGGGGACCCTTGTGTAATATTTCAGTCGGAAAAGTATAAGAAAATCAATGAATAGGCAGTAGGCTGGTAGTTCGTATGGTTTTGTAACATTTTGATACTTTTGATATAAATAAGATACTTGAGTATTAATACTTTCGATACCAATATTAATATTAAAATTGGCATCAAAAGTATCATATTTAAATTATGGTATCATATTTAAATTATTTGGTATCATATTTATATCATATTTAAATTTTTTCCGAGTATCAAATATCAAAAGTATCATATTTAAAGTCAAAGTATTGTATTTATATCATATTTAAATTTTTTCCGAGTATCAAATATCAAAAGTATCATATTTAAATTCAAAGTATTGTATTTATATCATATTTAAATTTTTTCCAAGTATCAAATATCAAAAGTATTTTATTTAAATTATTGGGTATCATATTTATATCATATTTAAATTTTTTACAAGTATCAAATATCAAAAGTATTTTATTTAAATTCCAAGTATCATATTTATATCATATTTAAATTATTTTGCGGTATCAAAACAACAGTAATAGGCGCACGGTTGCTTTGTTAATAGTCTAGGGTGAGGTATGCAAAATTTGCACAAACTTTCAACTTTGAGCGCTTATAACTCAAAAACGGTGCGTCCTAGACCCTTGATCGCCTCACTATGGTTTGTCCACCATTAAATTTTCAATCGAATGACTGACTGACTTTTGTCCAGCCTACATATGTATTTTCAAGCTAAACCGTTGAACTCCCACACTTGCGCTTGTTGTTCACTTTATAGGGATTTATAAACAATAGGTAGCTCTGATCAGTGGCGTACCCAGAAAAAAAATTCGGGGGGAATGACTTTTCGATTTTTTGTAATGGGTTAAAATCCACTTTCTAGCAATTTTATCGGCGTACATGCGCATTCTCGTAATTCGCTTTCTCGACACTTCGCTTTCTCGTCAGATGCACTTCGCTTTCTCGACACATGTTTATCAAGAGGTGTATCAAGGTGGATTACGGTAGAAACAAGGTAGATTGGTTACGTACATTACATATGTATAGGAAACAATTAAAGAAATTGTATTCAACTTGCCATTTGACTTTATCTGCCAAATTATCTGACTTTTTTATCATATTGCGGTGTGAATTTCATAGTATATTGCATGAAAATGTCTTAAATAAATATGAAATAATGTAAGTATAATGTAATAGTAGTAAAATGTAACAATAATAATACTATTAACAAAGCATTAAACTAGGCAGTAGGTAGGTACATATGTAAGACAGTTGCTACCGTATTCCACTAGGACGGTGAAAGTTTAAAGTGACGAGAAAGCGAATTGTGTCTGACGAGAAAGCGAAGTGTCGAGAAAGCGAATTACGAGAATGCGCATGTTCACCATTTTATCACTCATAAAACGCCTTACAAACGCAAGACTACTAAACCACAAGGTTGCAGGGGTCTGGGGGCGGCAGCCCCCAGAAAAGCAATTGGGAAAATTTTTGATTTCTAGGCCAAATTTAGTCAATTGGAGACGTATCACAAAATTTTTCCGGCCGGGCCATAAAAACAAAAGGGGGGACCCTTGTGTAAAAATCACTGGGGAAAAATTTGGGGGGGGGGGGGGGCCAATTCCCCCCATTCCCCCCCCCCCCTGGGTACGCCCTTGGCTCTGATGCACACAGACAATCATATTGACATAATTGACTAGTAGTAAAAATGTGGGGGAGATGTCTGGGGATTTGAAACATGTCAAAAACTTTGCCAACTTTTAGCCCCAACAGGTAATCGTATAATTCAGAGCTGTGGCTCAAGCTTTTTGAGAAAGTTTAATATTTTGGAAAGAATCTTTTGTAGCCGCTTATACTGAAAAAATAATCAAAGTTGAAGTTTCAATGCATGACATACATTTAGGTAAGATATAGTTCTACTTAATGCAAAAAACCGCTTGCATTTTGAATTTATAAATGTTGAGCTATGGCTTCCCAAAAAAATACTTAAAAACGCAATTCTTCTTTGAGCAAAATGCCAATTTATTTTTCAACGGAGCTCCTAGGTCCGTTGAGCTCAACGGCCCGTTGAACTCAACGGCCCGTTGAGCTCAACGGAGCCGTTGAAAATGTCGGTGAAAATCAAAGACTATAGAACAAAATAGTAGTAGTCGCCTGATTTGAACGGAGGATTTTCAACGGCTCCGGTGAGCTCAACGGAGCTTTGAAATTTTTATGAAATTGCTGTTGAAATTTTTCAACGGAGCCGTTGAAAAATTTCAACGGAGGCTTTATAAAATTCAATTTTATTTCAACGGCTCCGTTGAAACTTCCAGTGCGCATTTTAGAATGAAATGTCGGTGAAAATGAAAGACTTTAGAACAAAATAGTAGTAGTCGCCTGATTTGAACGGAGAATTTTCAACAGCTCCGTTGAGCTCAACGGAGCGATGAAATTTTTATAAAATCGGCTAATTTTTCAACGGCTCCGTTGAGCTCAACGGCGCCGTTGAGCTCAACGGGCCGTTGAAATCTTTATAAAATTGGGCCCTGGAAACTCTTTGTTTTGTTTCCAGTATCTATGTTTTTTACGTCAATTATAAATTCATTGATGATACGTCTGCTAAAAAACAATATATTGATTCATAAGTTTTACTACTCATGAATATGTTACTCACAAAATTGTAACTGGTCACAGCTCCACAAACCGGCTAATTTTTTGTTAAAAAATTAAGAAATCACAGTTTTTAGGGAATTTTCAGTTTTGACAAAAACCTGATCGCAAACAAAATTTGTTTGAAAAGTTTAAAGCATGGGTTTTTTCAAAATATTTTATCTCCTAAAGTACATTATGTTCTTTGAAAATTGATTTCACAGTTTTGGACGAAAACAAATTCAAAAACCATTCATAAATTCGAACTGTTATTGCAAAACATTTAAATTTGCTTTTGTGAAGATCTTAGGTGTCAAACTCAAAATCGTCATTGGTGTCAAAACGACCTCCTAAAATCATCCGAAAGATATATAAAACCATGTTTTTGCTCACAATAAATTTTCTGATTAATTACGGTGTCGCTGCTCCCGCTTCTATTGACACCTCAGTGTTCGATCGCTAAATCTGAACATCAGCAATGAAATTCCAAAATAAACACAAAAGTAGGACACTTTTATTCATTACTCGAAAGTAATCAAAGCGTGACAGTATTTGTTCAATTTCTGCTGTGATTGAACCTGGCGAAACTGAAAAGCATTTTTTGAAAGACCACGAATGCACGAATTTTCAATCTACAGAAAACAAAAAACCTGTTGCAATAAAACTGAGTTTTACAGTCATTTAAAACTAAAAAATTCAGCGCTATTTGCAGGTCACAAGAAGGAAGTCATTGATTTACTTCGGAATCGCAATTATTTTTCAAGAATTCTACGGATTTTGGTTGAACAACCGCTGCTTCTCACAAAATCAAGCCGAGAAGCCCGCCGATCGATCAATCACCACAAAGACTGCCATTCCATTGTAAACGTACATACTCAATAAACTCGATACTATGCTGAGTCTGGTGTCATAAACCCAAGTAATGTCAATTTGTTCCTAGACAATACTAAAAAGAGACGGTACCACAAGGTTTTGCATAGACTGTTGGGCTCTAAACAAAATCACTGAAAACGATGATTTTCCGCAACAAATATAGACAATTGTTTGAACACATTAAATAAAGCCGAGTATTTTTTCACATTAGACCTAGTTAGTAGATAGTGGCAAATACCTTTAAGTTAGCAGATATTGGCAAATAAGTTTAATTGAAGATGCTAAACCAAAACTTCGTTCTGCACAAATATAGAACTACATGAGTATAAAGTAATGACCTTTGGCGTAACTGGTGCCCCTGCTTTTCACGTGTACTGAAATTAGTCTTAGAAGTGACCGTTTGGTATATTTAGATGCTCAACAGCCTTGTCACAAAAAACTGTATTTCAGTTTTATTTTGCAAACCATGGCTATCCAAAATGTATAATTACTAAGCAAGACATCACTTTTGATTCACAATTGTTTCGCGACTTCTGCAAAAGTCTTGATATTGATAAACATCGAACAGTTCTATATAACTCTCCAGGTGGCGGCCAAGCAGAAATTAGTCGCCGCTCAAAAAATTTGCAAGTATGGTCCCCGTGGTTTTGAAAATTTTATGGGTAACAGTTACACCTATATCTAAAAAAGTCACCCTAACTAAAGCAGTTTCTTTCCAAAAAGACCATTGCTTTGGAACTAGTGTACATAACAGCATAATACACCGATGTCTTGAATTCTGGCTAATCATCCGAAACAATTTTTGGAACCAGCCGATTTTCAAAAAGAGGCAGTCCAGATGCATTTATGTACCTCTGTTGAGACAATCCGCTGTAGATCATACCAAAATATATTGTGTTTTGGTAGCCACTTTTACCATTACCTACGCATACTGCACAGTTATGCATGTAAACTGACCACGTACTAATCTAATAAAGTCAACAGTTAGCTGCAGTTAAACTAATGGCCAAACTACAGAGAAAGTAAGCATTTATTTGTTTGCAACATTTAGAGTGATTCGGCCTAAGACACGTGGCCACTTTGCGCTACCTTCTGACAGACAACTACTCAAGTTCAAACAGAACATTAAACACTCTTAAAAGTTCTGCAAACTTCAAAACCAAACCGCAGACAACTGACGTCCATTAATTTAGTCTTAAATTTAATTTATTATTAAACTAGATTAATTAATTAAGTCCTTTTGGAATTTTCACTGAACTATAAACTTACAGCAAGGACACACTAACGAAACTACAATCAAATAAATTAATCAAACTATTAAAATAATCATCAAAATAAATAAAACTCTATAACTTCTCAGAATAATAGCGAAGTTTCAGTACGTATCTAAGTTGCCGACAAAAATAAATTCTTGTGTCATATGTCCAATTGGGAATGAATTTGAGTTTCTAGTTATTAAAATTACCCGCTGACCCCGTGTTTTAGACAAAAAAGCACGTCAGCAGTGGCTAGGTTCGGACACAAATCATAGCCTGATGGATCAAATCACAAATATGAATATGAATCAAAACTACATATGTCAACACTTTTTTCTATTTCCACCTCGGCAGGCGTATTCTCAATGCTTTAAAATTTTGATGTGGCTCGTTACGTATATGTAAGATTCTGGAAAACTGCATAAAATTACTGCTTGATGGCGATTTTTTATTCCTTATTGCTGATTATTTGTCTATTATTCATTATTTTGTCATGTTTTCCAAAAAGTACTCTTAAGGTATATTACTGGACGGAGATTTACATGCCAACTCGAGCCTAGTAATTAATTGGTGACAACTCATGCACTCAATCAACGCTGCTGTCATTTACAGTGATAATTATGAAAATAGACTTGCTTCAATAATGTTTTCTTAAAGTAATCCGATCTGAAAGCTGTAAAGCCTACCGTATCCCGCAATACTTTCAATTGCCACATAGTGATTACTTTCAGCTTAAACTAAGACTCAGATTTTAGCCTTTAGTTCTCCTTCGTAAATTCATATATATTTTTGCATCAATTTGATGATCTTTCAAATTTGCAATTAACTATGTCCAAAAATAGCTAACAAACTAAAAATATTGGCTAAAACAAGCGTCAGAATTTACACTGCTAAAAATTCGGCATAAGCAAATTTACCAATTTACGTACTCAAATCAGCAAATTCTAATTCATTATTACAAGAGTACATAATAGCGTCTCACTCTATATAGAAGAAGAGTGAGACACTCTCCAGCCTGCCTGTGTTCTAGCACAGGCAGATGCACTGGTCGTTTTCAGCCTACATGTTGACATTCTGTGCAACATGTGACTGGCCAATCAGCGCGTAGATTCTCTGCGTGACACACTTTACTATATAATCGCTGATGCGTTAATAAGCATTAAGATAGAGATTAAAGCTTAATAACTCATTATTTATTCATAGTCTGCTTGCAAAAACATTAAAAAAGGTTTGCAAATACCTTTAGGGATATTTTAGCAAACTTTTAGCGAAATTGATTGAGAAACTTTGGAGATATAAACTTTTCTCAATTTCTTAAAAGTTTCTCAATCAATTTCGCTGAAAGTTTGCCAAAATATCCCCAAAGGTATTTGCAAACCTTTTTTAATGTTTTTGCAAGCAGACTATAAATAAATGATGAGTTATTAACCTTTTATCCCTATCCCGTTTTTTGATTGGAGCACGTGCACAGGCGTCTGCCAAAGAATAGAATCTTCGAATAATGCAACAAAGTGACCCGCTGAGTAGCAAGCGTTTATGCGTACGTACATAAAATTTCTTCAAGGATAGCCGACAATTAATTTGATCGATTATGCTTAGTATTAAATAGCAGTGCCAATCAAATGACACGATTTGCTTTCGCATTTACACGTTTGCAAATCGTGTTTTCAAAACGTGTACACGTTTTGAAATTAGCATCATTTTTGACACGGTTCCTTTATGTAGCCTGTTCTTGGCATAAACTTGGTCAGGTCAGACTAGTAATTTGTGGGTACACAACTACTCATTACATTTGTTACTTCTGATCCGAAGACAAACATGATACATTTATCGAAATGGTTTGCGAAAATGTCGCCATCTACTAAATAATTATGATTATTTTTTGAAGTAACAATTACAGGCTTTAAATGCTTGGCTTCGGTTTGTTGTCGCTTTTAAGGTTATCGACACACGCTGGGTAACCAGCTTTGAAATATGTACAGATGTTGTAAATGAGAATTAGAGCCTATGAGACTCGGGGGCTGTGGTGTAGTGGTTAGCATGCCTGACTTCGAAGCAGGTGGCCGGGTTCGATTCCCGGCGCCTCCATTTCTTTCATTCTTTCTAAATTGGGGCATCCTCTTTCTATTCAACATAGTGGCGACCGTGACAGGACGGAGAGGATAGGGCCGGGTCCTCAGGACAGCCTTATCCCCGAACCGTCTTCGGAGGTGGGTTAGGAGCCCCATGCCTTGGGTTGAGGTTGGCACTTCAACCCTTACGGTACTCGTGCTGTGTGTTGTATGAATGTGTACATAGCTTCTCTTGTGTGGTTCCTCGGTTAAGGGTAATCCGAAAAACCCTCGGTTTCGGTTAAGGGTGAACCGAAGAAAACCCTCGGTTTCGGTTAGGGGTGAAACGGAGAAAACCCTCGGTTTCGGTTAAGGGTGAGCCAGTCAAAACCCTCGGTATTCGTTGGGAATCGTTCTGGGTCAATCGAGAAACCCTGTGGTTGCGGGTGAGCCAGGAAACCCTGAGTGTGTGTGACTGAAGTAAGCTTGGAGGCCTACGTGTGAAGTGAATGTGCTCCGCCCTTGAGGCATCGGGTTCGCCCCGGGAGCATGAGTATCGACCGAGTATCGTTGCAGGGTCGCAACGATGTTCGAAGGGGGACCCTGTTGTAAATGAGAATTAGAGCCTATGAGACTCGGGGGCTGTGGTGTAGTGGTTAGCATGCCTGACTTCGAAGCAGGTGGCCCGGGTTCGATTCCCGGCGCCTCCATTTCTTTCATTCTTTCTAAATTGGGGCATCCTCTTTCTATTCAACACAGATACAGCAGTACCAAGCATTTTTACTGGCGCCGCACAGCGCAACAGGTACTTTATACTTGGTCTGTGTCGGATTTGCAAATCTTACCAGGGCACACTTATACAGTACAAGTCGAAATTAAGTTCCCTTGAAGCCGGCTTCGGCATCAATTTAAGATGGCTTCATTTCAAAATGAGACCGGCTTCGGCCTTATTTAGTTTGGCTTCAATTTGAATTGAGACAGTCTTCGGCCTCATTTAGTTTGGCTTCAGTTTGAATTGAAACCGACTTCGGCCTCATTTCAGGTGGCTTCAGTTTAAATTGAGACCAGCGTCGGCCTCATTGTTGGGTTCAGTATTAGAAATAGACCTTACTGATTTTCATTGGACTGGTCCCACATGCAATTGAATCCGACTGCTATTTGACTCAAATCATCAAGTACCCAATTCGAAGCATGTTTTAGTCTAAGTTACACTTCTATTTTTAAAATATTTTTAAATTTAATATATTTTTAAAATGGTTAGGCTGCATTGTGTTTGTAATTTTAATTTTTTCTCACAATACGTATGTCAGCCGTAATGTGGCCACAGCTAACCATTTGACCCCCCAATTCTCTTCATTTCGGCATCACTTGCTTCGCCGCAGTGACGTCAGAATGCTAGCAAGGCCAGCAGGCGTGAGAAAAGTGCCGACAGATAGCTACGCTAGCCAACCAACTTTACTGCCGAGATTAGAAAACTTACTTAGTGCTAGCAACGCTTAGTTTTAATTACTCTGCTAGTTCGTTTTTTTCTATCCTGTGTGTCTGTTGTGGTTACCTTTGCCTTTGCTAAGTGTTGATTTCACCAGCTGCTTAGCGGACGGGGGGGGTAGCATTTGTTTCAGATATTTTTTTAGCTTAATTTTCTTAACCAAAAAATAAATGTGCACAAACGTTTGTTAAATTTTTTAATGTTTGTTGTAAAAAGCAGGCATTAGAGTGTGCCTCCTTTAACTTTTCTGTTGATGTTGGAAGAAAGCACTGGCAGGCTGACAGGCAATGCGATTTTAGCATCATTTGACATGTTATTGTTGCCAGTATTTTGGTCCACTCACTTTAATTGTAAGTAAAAATTAAAAGGGGCACTTAATATTACAACAGGCCTTCAAAATTTTTGGAAAGTTGTTGCACGTTTGTGCACATTCATCATTTTTTTGACAGCATTGGTTAACGAAATTGAAATTAAAAATATCTGTAACATCGTCTAACGCCCCTTCCCAAACACTAGTAAGGCCAGCTCAGCAGTAAATACCTGGTGAGGTCAACACTTAGTAAAGGCAAAGGTCACTACAACAGACGCACAGGATAGAGGAAAACCAACTGAGTAATTAATTAATAAGTAATGAGTAGTTAACGCCCTCTAAGAATTAGTCAAATGCAAATAATAATCAAGAGTACATAATAGCTTCTCACTCTATAAAGAAGAGGAGTGAGACACTCTCCAGCCTGCCTGTGCTCTAGCACAGGTAGATGCGCTGGTAGTTTTCAGGCTACATGTTGACATTCTATGCAACATGTGACTGGCCAATCAGCGCGTAGATTCCCTGCGTAACACACTTTAGTATATACTCGCTGACGCGTTGATCTTGATAAGCATTAAGATAGGAATAAAAGCTTACTAAATCATTATTTATTCATAGTCTGCTTGCAAAAACATTAAAAAAGGTTTGCAAATACCTCTAGGGATATTTTGGCAAACTTTCAGCGAAATTGATTGAGAAACTTTTGAGATATAAACTTTTCTGAATTTCTTCAAAGTTTCTCAATCAATTTTGCTGAAAATTTGCTAAAATATCCCCAAAGGTATTTGCAAACATTTTTTAATGTTTTTACAAGCAGACTATGAATAAATAATGAGTTATTAACCTTTATTCCTATCCCGTTTTATGATTGGAGCACGTGCACAGGCTTCTGCCAATCAGAGAATAGAAGCTCGCTTCTGATTGGCCAGTCACATGTTGCATAGAATGTCAACATGTAGCCTGAAACGACCAGCGCATCTGCCTGTGCTAGAACACAGGCAGGCTGGAGAGTGTCTCACTCTTCTTCTATATAGAGTGAGACGCTATTATGTACTCTTGCTTGTACATATGTACTTGGTGTTTTGGGCAGGTCAAGTTTTCAACTGATTTGCTCTGCTCTGCTTTCAAGAACTCTCCGTTTATTTAAATAGAACTTTAACTTTAGAAAACATTTAGCAGGAGTTCTTCCCAAAATAACTAAAATGTATAAATAAATGGAATTCATGAAAGGCTTATCTAGAAAACTTGAGCATTTTTAAGCGAAGAACGTTAAACGGAGAATTTTGAAATGATGCCTGCGTTTACTTCTGACTTTTGAGCAGAATATACTAACAAACTTAACATGAATTAAAAAATCTGCCAAGTAGGTACTCAATATTATTTTGCATTTGGATTTTTGGCATTGGTATATTCGGATTTATTGTTATAAGGTAAAAAACAATTGAATCGATTTGATACTTTTTCATAAAAATTGCATCAAACTAAGGTCTGAATGATCAAATTCGTCCAAAATCAAAACTGCACCAAATGTTGTTTTGAGATGCTACCAGTTAACACAATAAAACCACCCCAGGAGAACATGCCTGTTTATGTAAATCCGGCTAATAAAAATGCTATAAAAATTAAAAATAACATAAAAATTAGATATGCTTTCAAAGATTATTAAACATCAACACTTTGGCATCACATCGGTATCATCGTATTGCCACTCGCTAAAACCCCAACCTTTCGCGCCGTTGACTTCAAATTCGCACATCTGTTCAAATAGTTTCGCGTCTCTTTTCCCTTCAAACCCCATATAAAACGGGGGGCGGTATAGTACGCGACATTTGATTTTGAAGACTTTAGAGCCGGCCCCTGCTTTGAATGAGAATTCATCCACAGGTCCTGTTTCGCCTAGTTTATGCAAATTTATATCGCACCAATCGAGGGACCGTTTTTTGCCACTGGGGGACATCACAAACCCGTACTGTAAGTGGGATAGCGTTTTCGGCATGGAGACGGTCCCTACAGCTAGACAGAGCCCGTTTTCAGTGTGTATATAACTGATAACGTAACGGTGAAAGTCGCGCCAGTCCCGATGATTGCCATAACTGTGATCGCGCATTCCGCGAAATTTCAGCGAATATTTTCGCGAATTCTCAATTTCCATTTCACCACGATAGTCGCCGAATTGTTCATAGTGGGTTTGGTGTGATTTTTTTAGTCGGTCAAAAAACTGACGGGTCCAGGGCTCGCGGGCTATTGCTTGACTGGTTGCGTGCGGGCTCATATCCTGGTCGCAGTCGTAGTAGGGGGTACAGGCCGTCCAGATGAAACTAAACTTCACATCCACTAAACTTCCGTCAGGTTTTCTGAAAAGCGTAATATGTATTGTGGTATAAAATATTTGTGTCAGCAGAAGCTGTTTTTAAAATACCTAAAACATACTTTTTTGGTGTGTTTTATTGATTGAATTGGATTGATTGAATACGTAGTTTCAGCAGTGTTTAATACTGATTAAAAAACTGTTTTTGCTTATTGTTTACCCTTTATGTACGATGTACATTGTACAGTCTCCTTTATTAATTTGCTCTTATGATATGTAAGTTTTTCATTAATGAAAATCGTTATTACCTGCATGTTTTGTGTTGTGGCTCTCATAGGACACCCGCAAGTCGTCACTTGCACACTGACCTGCTTAGAATCACATGAGCTGCTGAGGAAATATGGGGGATTTAGGGGGAATGATAGCCGATATGGAGGGGGGTGAACCTGTCTGGAGGTGGCGCGGGGTCAGGTGGAGAGTGTAAACCCCCCTCTAATCCCCCCACGCCCATGTATGCTGACTGCTGAGCCCTCAAATTCAAACGGACCTTAAACTTAACACTGACACTGACAAGTATTGAGCGGGCTTTAAAGTTCAGCCCCGACAAACCTTAATTTCCCGTCGTATTTTATGCTCCATTTGTTCATCGCTTTTATAGGCACAATTACGAGACCGCCTGCTGAAAATTTGCCTTCTATACCAGTCAAGTTTGTATCCGGCAACTCGGGTAGACTAAGCATCCCCTCCTCGGGAAGATAAACCATAACCAGCGTTTGAGTGAGAAGGTTGGGTCTTCGGGCTGTGGCAGCAATAAAATATACACCGTCGCAATTACTGCCATTGAAAAATACCGCGTCAACCGCAGTTGGTGTGGTGAGGTTTTGACACTGTTCCATTTCTGAGATGTCATTCCGTGAAGCCACCCCGTACCCGACAGACGATTTCTTTCCTGCAGCCTTGTTTTGTGATTTTCGAATTTTCAAAATAAGTCTAAATATCCAGTATTTCAGCAAATAGAAGCCCCCGGGCTGGGAGTAAACGCCCAAAATGGGCTTTGGATTTCCTCTTATGAAGAAGTACAGCAACGCCGTTGCAAACGCCAGAATTAAAAGAACCATTTTGCAAATGGGCAAACTTATCGTAACAGTGAAAATTGGTGTCACAGAAACCTTCGCAATTTTAAATAAGTTGCCTAGACAGCGTTATCAGCTGATAATTTCGTGAAGGTATAATTTTACGGTAAAGGAATGCTTGCTATTTTTGGTGTGTTTACCGGCATTGTATAAAATAAACCATGATTATCACGATAGAGTACAAAGGGCTCACACCAATCTATAAACTGACTAGACTGTAGGACTCAACTTGTATGGTTTGTAAGGAATGAACAAGTTTTGGCCCCTTTGAATAAATTCCCCCATAAACTGCAAACACATAAAATAGTCACATGGGTTGTTCACTGCGCCGGCGCGGCCACTTCTCGCCCTGGCCGTCGTGATTTGGAGAAACACCAAAGCCGAGGAGAACTAGGAACTTATATCTTGTACAGTCATTTTCAAATGAAAATGGATTTGCCTGACGCCATTTCATCATCCGACGCGCCGATTCACCCCGCGCGCGGGACATCTCCGCCGCGCGAACACCCCGACGCGCGGTTTCATCCGGAGCCGGCACACACCGACGGCGGGCGGCGGGTCGAATGAAAAAAATTAGGCCCCAAAAATTTTTTCTTTAATCTGAATTCTGATTTTTATTAGTTAAAGAAACTAAACAATAAAATGAGCATTCATAATTTGCACTGAAGAAGCCACCCCTATTCAAAACTTTAGGCCTGAATTTTGACAGCTAATTAATCACTGGCTGGCAAAACTCTAGGCGTCGGATTGCATAACCGAGGAGCGTCGAACTGACATCACCCGACGCGTCGGATGACATCACTAACCCGACGCGTCAATAACATATCCGACCTCATTTCACAAACCCCACCCCGACCCTAGAATCCATTTTCATTTGAAACCGACTGTATAAGAGGGCTAAGGCTAACCCAACTGTCGCAGTGGCGGAGGCGGGTCGTGGGTGGGTTGGGTTGAGTCAGAAACTCTGAGCCGTGGGTCAACCGTTCAATCTGGTCATCTGGGCCCGATTTATCGAAGCAAAATGTTCGTCGTTGAAAATATTCGTCTTGAACATTTTTGGATTGATCGAAAAATTTTCAACGACGAACATAACACGTAATTATAGGACAAATGTTTGTCGTTGAAAAACAAATGTTCGTCGTTGAAAAAGCAAATGTTCGTCGTTGAAAAACAAATGTTCGTCGTTGAAAAACAAATGTTCGTCGTTGAAAAGCAAATGTTCGTCGTTGAAAAACGAATGTTCGTCGTTGAAAAACAAATGTTCGTCGTTGTAAAAGCAAATGCTCGTCGTTGAAAATGTTCATCGTTGAAAAACAAACGTTCGTCGTTGAAAAACAAATGTTCGTCGTTGAAAAACAAATGTTCGTCGTTGAAAAACAAATGTTCGTCGTTGAAAAAGCAAATGTTCGTCGTTGAAAATGTTCGTCGTTAAAAAACAAATGTTCGTCGTTGAAAAACAAATGTTCGTCGTTGAAAAACAAAATAAATGTTCGTCGCTGAAAAACAAATGTTCGTCGTTGAAAAACAAATGTTCGTCGTTGAATAACAAATGTTCGTCGTTGAAAAATTTTCAACGGCGAACATTTCAACGGATGTCTTGAGCTCCGTTGAAATGTCGTCGTTGAAAATTTTTTCAACGACGACCTTTTGTCTTTTAGAACATAATGTTCCAAAGCTCGTCGTTGAAAAAATTTTCAACGACGAACAATTTCAACGACGAACTTTCAACGACGAACATTTTCAACGACGAACATTTGATGTTTCGATAAATCTGGCCCTGGTCTACTGTAACAGTACTTTGAGGCACTGATTGGCGGATACGGACCAATGACTAAAGATTGAACCGGGGTGCGCCACTGCGCAATCTCGCTGTTGAGTTACAAATGAGCAAACTTAGCTTGGATGGGAGTAACTTACTTTATTGAGCACTATTAACTGAGAAACTTTGACAGTAAAGTTGACAGTAAAATGAACGAAAACAATAAAAAAATAAAACGAAAACGTAGGTGAGTTGAAGCGAAGCCAAATTTTTCGGCTTGCGCAGCAAAGTTTTGAAAATTTCGACGAGCAGTAGACAAATGAAGGCAGCTGCATGCTGCTTGTTCCTGTTGTGCCACAGCACAACAGGTCTTTAGTTTTGATTTTGGCGGTATAACACTAAACTGTGCAAGAATTGCGTCTGTCTGCATGTTTACCATCATCTGGTGTGCGTATGTGCGTGTGTCACCTAGATTTACAGTGAATTTGTCGCTCTGTGCAGCTTCTCTTAAGTTAATCGACTGTATTCTGCTTGAAGACCGAAATCTCAGCGTCAGGTAAAAAAATTTTCAAAACGGAGCTGCCGGAGTAAAGTCGAACCACCAACCTTCCGTTTACGAATCGGACGCCCTACCAACTGAGCTAACCGGTCACATACAAACGGTCGCTGCCAAGCGGATTCAACTAAAATGTAAAACGTTGCTAATAGCAAGAGTACATAATAGGAAGAGTATGACACTCTTCCTATTATGCCTACGGGCGTGCGTCCAATGCGCAGCGCGAAATAGCCCGTTTATGTACGGTTTTGAGGGGGGGTACCCCCCCCCCTCAACTGAAGACCCCGTGCTCAACTGAGGGGGGGGGGTACCCCCCCTCAACTCAGCACCCCGTCTTCAGTTGAGGGGGGGTACCCCCCCCCACATTTCAAGACACTGACAAGGACTTTTGTTGATGTGCTGAACTGAGGGGGGGGTACCCCCCCCCCTCAACTGAAGACGGGGTACTGAACTGTGGGGGGGGGGGGTAGCGCAAAGACTTTTTAAGTGGATTGAAATGAGGGGGGGGGTGCCCCCCCCCCCCTAAACTTAATACGGGGTGATGTTTTGTGGGGGGGGTACCCCCCCCCCTCAGTTGAGCACGGGGTATCGAACTGAGTAGGGGGTACCCCCCCCCCCTCAGTTGAGTACGGGGTCTTCAGTTGAGGGGGGGGTACCCCCCCCCCCTCAAAACCGTACATAAAAGGCCTATTTCGCGCTGCGCATTGGACGCGCGCTGCTAGGCATAATAGGAAGAGTGTCATACTCTTCCTATTATGTACTCTTGCTAATAGTCAGTCTGACTGAACATAAAAAACGAGCTTCAGCTTCAATTTAAGTACAATAAAATTAAATTCGTCGATAATCTCATGCGTTTAAGCACAGTGGGAGCTTACCATTTACCATCAAATTTCATGTTGCTAAAGGTGTGTCTCTTGAAACAGTGATGGTGAATCTTAGCGTGACCAGTCACGAACGGCTCACCTCGACCTTACCTCGTTTACGAACTTATATTTAAGTAAGATTTTTGATTGAGTGAGTGTATTTTTATTTGTAATTGTAGGTTTATGATTTACGTTTACGTACTTGAACAAATAATTTTGTTGGCAGCATCTTATGCTACATTTCTTGCGAAATGTAGTCATTTGATGGTCATGAAAGAATAAATACACTTCTCACTAATTAAAACTAATTAACTCACTCGTTCCTACATAATTTGTTGCAAGATAATAAAAACTACTTCAGATTTTTGCAAAAACAATTTATTGTAAGATAAAAACGCTTTGAGCTTTTGCATACACATTTTACAATAAAATAATTATCTGCTGCACAACAGGTTTTAGCTGACGTGCTGGTCAGCTTACTTGAACGTAATTTTTAATACTTACTGAAGATTTTGCCGCAGATTGGGCTTGTTTATTTACATATTTGGCGGGGGTGTTACTCTGAAGTAGACTTTAGCTACTCGTTATGTAGATATGTACCTAGTGTTTTGTGAAATTGATCGTAAATTAAAGTTAAATATAAATAAAAAGTAAATTAGCACAAACTGATAAAATACTAACAGGAACTTGACACAATAACTATATTTACAAATATTAGTACAAACGGTAAGAGTTTAAAAAATCTAAATTTCAAAACTACATAAAACTTTAAACATTTAAATAATTTACAAAAAAACCTATACCTCGCCCTAGAGTGTTTACAGACCGCAACCGTGTGCCTACAATAACTAAAAACGAACTATCTTATCCGCTTTATCTGATGCTCTGAAAGCTGACGACCGACGTCGCAATCGTCAACAATCGTAATAAGGCTACAAAGAAAATACTTCTTTTGCGGTGAAAAAAGTCACATTTGCGTATTGCATAGTGAATCATACGTTTTGTTTGTGGCAGTAGGTAAATCCAAAATTTGGCCTGGCAGATACAAACATCTACGTTTCCTTAATCCTTACTAAGCAATTTGAGGTTCAACTGACAACAAGCGTCACGTTTTATAGCCTCCGATTGGGTATTCAATATTCATCACGTGGTGTGCCAAATGGCACCTCTTGAAATAAGGCTTTTAAAAAAAACTATGGTTGTAAGCGACGATACCATTTCAATAAGTGCTGAGAGATTTGAAAATTAAAACAAATTTAAATAACAGCGAAAAAACACAGGACTACATCTTGATAGAGAAATCGTGTTAGTTGGTCTATCTTTTGCTGTCTATCTCCATATCACCGGAGACCGGAGTGCCCCCTTAAGGTAGCGCTCAGCAACAAAACTCATGTTTGGCGCTCAGCTTATGCAATAAATAGCAATACCACTTTAATTGTATATTAAAGAGACATCAAAAAAACCTATTTACACTACAGTTCACCACTTTAATGTGAATGTGTCAAATTTTATGACCATGTCGAATTTCCTATTCACACTAATTTTGTTTTTGACCTAGCTCAGCGAAACTTCAACCGATTTTGATGATCTTGGTATCAATAGAAAGATCTCTCAAAAATCTAGACGTGATTGATCTTCGATTTTTCATTTTTATTTTTGATTTTGCAAAAAATCGATTTTTCAAAAATCAGTCGTGTTTGAGCGACTACAAAAAGTGCTGCGGGCCAAAATTTGAAAATCGAAAAACTTGTCTGAAAAATCACGTCTGAATTTATATTTTTTCTTTCATTGTGCAAGTTTTCAACTCAATCGCAAACGGCAGCTGGGACCCAGGTCCAAAAAAAGTAGTCGATTTCGCTACGCAAAAATGTAAGGTTTGCCCACACGTTTCACTTTTTCAAAAATTAGACCTTTCCTAGGACTGCATATTTCCGTTGAAAAAGTTACAAAAAGCCATACTCAATTTTTTAGAAATTAAGGGGGTAGTGTCGCGAAAGCAGTTTTGCTCATAGGCTGTGAAAATAGAACTTTTTGTTTTGAAGTAGTACATGCAATGAGAAGCTAGTCCAACGCTGTATGGTAGCAAATAATTACTGCCAGACATCACACTATCAATATTGACAAATATCTTGGACCAATCGTCATTTGTAAGCCAGACATCACACAATAGGGACATAAAAGTTCGAAAAATCAAGCCAGATATCAGATTGGCCAGCTTGTGAAGTACACATAATGTGTGGACGCACAATTTTTTGCGACAAAAAAGAAAAAAGAAAATTGAAGGTTCGTTTTTCTTCTGATTTGAAAATAAGCCTCTAGATTTTCCACAATTTATCATTATTGCTGCTACTATTTTACAGTTTAAGTACACCTTCACAGTTCAAACTAGTATTACTCCACAGCCGCTACAGTAATCTGCACTAAATTTTGTGTGCATAAACTACAACATATTTGCTATTAGCCTGTGTAAAAAAACTAAACAGAAAAATTGATAAATGTGACTAAAAAATGGAATGTGAATAGGTTTTTTTTTCGTCATTTTTCCGACTTTGAGACATTATTGCAAACTATATGCTGCACCAATTTTGCTGAAACTTGGCAAAATAATTTGCCTTTTAGTAGATTTTTAAAATATAGAAAGAACAATTTCTAACATTTTACTGAACAAGTTTTACAGTCGCGCAAAATCGACTGCTTTCGCGACACTACCCCCTTAAATCAAAAATTTGACATTTTCGAAGATTTATCAGCTTTGTAAGTTTTTCATTTTGGATTTGCTTATTTTCACGGCTTAATAACTCAGCAAAACTTCAACGTATTCTTAAGTTTAATACCTCATTTTAAAGCTAAGAAACCGCATATTTCAATGATATGAGTAATCATTTTATATGGAAACAACCCAATATGCAAAATTTTTTTTCCAATTTGCACATCAAATGAAAGCTATTTTCATTTTAAACAACTTTCCTTCAAGACATTATGGTCAAAAATGTCGCTGAAATAAATTAAACGCCAAAGTCGGTTCCCCTGAGCGCCACCTTAAGTCAATGCCATTGAACCAAATTTAATCACTAGAAAAATATTTACACCGTAAACAGCTTGCACATAAAATAAACAAAGTACAGCAGATCAATTGGCAAAGCTAAAATGTACGAACTGAAAAATACAAAACTTAATAAAGAATCATCAATATCAAAGAAAGTTATGCTAAAACCGATTAGACCCACTACAATTCCATATTTCGGTTCGATTCCAATCGGTTCTGCTAGGTCGCGAAAATGATACTCACAGCACAAGACTGCGTTACTTCGGTACAAACAAACAACCTAGTAGATTCTAAACAAATCAAAAATGACTTTGACAGACCTGTAATTTATTGTCAATGTCCAAAGAATATGAGTTCATATGTATTTTTATCTATAGATGTTTAGAGCTGTTAAAAACAGATTCAGCTAAAATGTCCCTAACGGATTACAGTCCCGTGTTTAGGTAAACTGCCGAAAATGACTAATGTACTGGCTAATTGTGCTGTGGCGAGAAATACTAGGTACAACAACGCGTGTCATTTTCACGAAATAAATTTATAATATAGGTCTCCCGACTTGCGTCAGTCGTTAATACTCGTGGTGCACTTTATAAAGTCCGAGTAAGCTTTTAAAGTAGCCAATATTGGTAAGTACAGAAAGACACAAAGAGCGAAGATTAGTAATGTCAAAAGGGGTTTTTTTTTACTGAAAGAAAGACAACTTCATCATCAGAATGACCCAGGGGGTCTCGAACCACCTATCTCTGGATGATGAGTTATCCCTGAATAGTGTACCTATCGGCCCTACATAAACTTCACAGCAGCAGCACACAAAATCTATCAGCCGGAATCAGCGATGTTGGAGCTCACTATGAATTTATTAAATTACACCAAAAAATGCTCAGAGCATTTTCTGTATGGGGCCTGTCGCATAAAACAATAAGCAATAGGTCTAATAGGGCCAATAAGCAATAGGGCCTATTGAAGTCTGTTGCATAAAACACCTATTGTAACAGGCAATTTTTCATAGGTCCAATAGGTGTTTCAGCAATTAGGTCCAATAGGTAACCTGCACGCGCGCGCGCGTGTGTGTATGTGGGCAACTAATAGGTTTGATTTTGACTGTACCGTTTTCATGCTTTTAGAAGCATTTTTTAAACTTTTTTCGGTATTTTTCACCAGTTTAGATAAGAAATAATGACGCTGCAATTATACCTATTTCTTGTTACAAATTATTTTTTATAATAAGTAATAAGTAATGTTTGTGTATTACTTTTTTGCTTGTTTCCTGATGGCGGCATGAAAAAAAAGCTGAGTCAGCAACAGCTCGTTCATTTCAGTCTGATTAAGGCAAAAACAAAGATCTATTATTATTATGCAATATTTTTACCATCGCTTTACCATCGCCTGCGGCGAAGTATATCACACGTAAAAATACACGTGTAAAGTTTTTCCCAATAACTAAAGTTTTAAGCAGTCCATTTTTCTAAAATTTTGCAAACTAACACATACATCTAATTTATCTACCTACAAAAATTTAAAAAAACAAAATAAAAAATAAAAAATATCCATAAAAAACGAACGGTACAATAGGTACCATATACACCTATTGAAAAATAAGCAAAATTCATAGGTTCTTTGCAATAGGTTCAATAAGCAATAATTGTTTTATGCAACACTCGCCTATTGCACCTATTGCAAAACACCTATAGAGTATAGATCTAACGTTAGCATCCACCTATTGAAACTATTGCTTATTGCTTATTAACCTATTGCTTTATGCAACGCAAACTGAACAATAGTTATTTACTTATTGGACCTATTTACTTATGAAAAGTTTTATGCAACAGGATCATGGTGTAAAATTTCAATCTTATTGAACAAAAGTTTTATGCAACAGGCCCGTGGTGTAAAATTTCAATCTTATTGAACTCACATAGTAGTATAGCACATGGATAGCAACTAGGTGCGTTAATTTACTGTATTGTAAAGCCAACGCAGTAGTTAGTCTTGTAGTAAGCTTATCACTTATTAAACAAATGGCCCTGACATGGGCAGTGATCCTCCAAGATATGAAAGGGTTGGCTGCGCAACTCGTTGCATGGATTGTCTGACCAGGCTTGAGGAGAGATTATAATTCATAACCTATAGTCACTGCTACAGGGGGTCTGTTGAAAGCAGCTACATAATTATAGCCTACATACATTGGTACATATGTAATTGGGTATATAAGGTGAAGGTACAAGTTTCTACTTAGCTACAGTCAAGCAAGGGTGTGGCCACAGTTGGGTAAATTTTTTTAATCGGATTTCTGGTCGGTTAGCAGCTAACGCGATACAAAATTTTTCGGGTCATATCTTCCTATTACGTCGGGTCAAACTGTTTTGTGAATTATAGCCAAAATTATGAAAACTAGTATATACTTACTGAAATTATTTGCTATTGATATATATTAAAATTGCAAGCAAATTCGCGGCTATTTGTTCAAAAAAACAACCTAAATTTCTTAGTCAGGTTTATTAAAAATTGTGCACAGTTTTTGAGCTTTATTGTTCCACGTTTATTCATTAGCTTGCGGATTCCGCAAACATGATAAACGGTAATCGATATTTACCTACTTGTCACGAACAAGTGAACAACTGTGTCCAGTCCAGTAATCAGGTTTGGCGCGATAGCGCCAAACCTATATTAGGACGCAAACACCCTCAGTGCGACTTTTAAGAAAGCTTTCTTGAGAAGAACTGTATAACGCGTGAATCAAAAAAAAACAAAATTATACACACACATAGTCCTTATAAAGTTACACTTTTGTGCAAAGTTTTATGTAATTCGATTTAGAAGGGGCGGAGATATTTTTAAAATACACATTGAATTTTTGGTCATGATGATCTTTTTTTTTCTCGTCACACTTTCCAGAACATTGGGACCATCTCATGAAACGCCCAATATATCATTCAAACCGTCTTGCTCCGCCATACTGCAAGTAAGCTTTTTCAACTGATTTTTTTAGATTTCGATGAGTTATCAATAAATTATAGATTTTTTGAACTGTTTTACATATAGAGTATATGCTGTATAGCTGGAGTAGTTACCTAAAATTCTGGCGGATTTATAGGTTATTTGATAAGTAAAATTTGTTTTTAGCGTTAGTTTAGCGTGAAAATGTTGACCGGTTGCGCATGAGTAATTAGGATTATCTGGTTCTAAGCAAAGATCTGCGTCATATATTAACAGTAGTAGCAAAGCAGTAAAAAGAGCAGTAATTTTTGTCTGGCTGGGTTAAATTTTATGAGCGAACTCGTTAGTAGTCACCAATATGAGTTTTGTAAACTTTCAAAATTTTCAGCTGATTCTGCATCTGAGCTTCAGCCAATCACATTCGAGCGCAAACGTTGACAATTTTCAGTCGAATATTTTGTAGCAAAAACAATGTTTCTTTCCATTTTTTTGTACTTTCTTCCCCAAACTCTGCTATTTTTCAAATTTAGCCGAGCTCAAGGCAATTTCTGGAGCACTTTTTATTTGAGTACTTTTCTGAACAATTTTTTTACCGCCCTCACAGCTGCGGTGTCGCTCGGAAACGACTCAAGCTGTCCTCAGCCTGAGAAGGCCAAGAGGATTACCCGTGGCTTACCAGCAGGCGTTGCTTCTTTAACATATAATGTGTATATGTGTATGTTCGCCTGGCTGTGGGGGGCCACCAAGTAATCCGAGGTTCACGCGGGAGGAGCAGGAGGCCTGGTTTTACTGGCGGTCCCGTGTCGCCTACCCCAACAAGATTCGGATGTCCCATTATACTAGGACAGGTTACGTTCCTATTGTTAGCCCCCTTTTTATGTTTCTGATTAGGCTTGGCTGATTGTTGCATGAGTGTGAGCTTGGGCTATCTTGTGACTGGGGCTCTCCTCGCAAGCCTTTTCGCCATGGCGCAAGCAACTGAACTCAGGGGAATCTCAAACGTTTTGTGTTTGTGTAGCATTCTTTTATATAATAAAGTATTCAAAACTTACTCGAAAATCACGACAGTGTCTTCTTTTGTCGTAGTCTCAGTACTCACCGTTTGTTTAGTTCTTAGGGACGTGCCGGATATCATTTTGGGCTGTACCGAATCAAGTTTGAGCTAAGCATAAACTCTCAGAATGTGTCAATTATTTTATCAATAATAGTACTTATACTAGTCTAGTATAAGTAATTCTTTAAAATGTTAGTGGCGGCCATCGGCTCATTGAAGGTCCTCTGTGGTTAATGAAAATTTCAGTTGAAAATGATTAATCAAGTTAGGACAGCAAATTAATAGAAGGGAAGTGAAGTTTAGCTAAGAATCTTTGCAGTGGAGCAGTTTTTTTTTTGCACAAGAAAACTTTATATAGTACATATTATGCAGATATGCAGAACTTACATACATTTTATCACGTAAACGTAAACGCGGAAGAGACCTTGGACATGTAAAAGACACTAATATCTAGAACTTACTTTCTAGGCATGTGAAAGCAGAAGTGACATAAAGTTTAAATTTTTGTGATTTATCTTAGTCTATGAGGACGGTAGAGTAAAAGAGTGTGAGACATATAAATTGTAAATTCATACACATTTAAAAGTACATTTCATCACATATACAAATAAATAAAACATAAGTGTGGTGATTTACACGTAAAATTAAAAACTCCTAAACAGTTTATTTATGTATTATGGGTTTATGAAAAAGTCTTTTAAAATGTTAACAGTCAACAATATATGCGTATATACAGCTTAGAAATACGATTAAAGTGCATGAAGCACATGAAAAGATTGTGATGTTCTTTTGTTGTGTGTGTGTGTGTGTGTGGGTGTGTGGGTGTTTGTGTGTGGGTGTGTGTGTGTGTGGTGTGTTTTTTTTTTTTTTTTTTTTTTTTTTTTTTTTTTTTTTTTTTTTGGGGGGGGGGGGGGGGGGGGGGGGCGAGTATACGTTCTATATATATATATATATATATATATATATATATATATATATATATATATATATATATATATATATATATATATATATATATATATATATATATATATATATATATATATATATATATATATATATATATATATATAAATATATAAACTTGGTCCTTTTGGACAAACCTTCGTCTTTTTTTGGTAACGAAGCTTTGTCTTTTTGGACAAACGTTCGTCTTTTTGGACCAAGCTTCGTCTTTTAGGACAAGCCTTGGTCCTTTTGGACGAAGCTTCGTCTTTTTCTGGTAACGAATGTTCGTTACCAGTAACGAATTGGAAACTTTTTTTTGCAATGTACTGTATATATATGCTTGTGCTATTCGGCCAAGTATATATGCTTCTTGTAGGAACCGCCTTGTTCCCCTTCTGAATAATTTTTAGCAAAAAAATGTGACTGCATATTGCTTCAAAAGTCCAAAATGCAGAATCGAGGGACCACGTGCATTTGTGGGGGGGACTAGACTAGTGGATCTATTTTTTTAGTAGAGCACCAAAGAACGGCAACGGTGCATCGAAAATTTAACGTGTGAGAGCCTAGGCTAGTGTGAGTGAGGAACCCTGTGTTGGATGGCCACCAACAAAGGTATGCGTGAGTGTGTAAGTGAGCTAACTGGAAATAGGATTTTTGAACATGAAAAAAGTTACGCGGTATAGCACCAGAGTTTGAATCCAGCAATCCAGTTCAAGATCTGATGAGACCTCCAGGATTTGGGGGGCATTAATTTTTAATTTTGGGGTTTTATAAATAGAAAAATTGAGGGTGAATCTATAACTTGTTTACTAACGAAAAAGTATTAATTGAGCTATTTATTATTTATTTATGCTTGTTGATAATTGTAGCAACTGCAAATCAAAAAAATCAAAATTACCAACTGATTATTTTTTACTTTCACACGGTAACCAAAGTACTTGTTGTGTTTCTATTTGTTGATTACTTGTTGTTCGAAAAGTTTTGATAGCTGGAGTTGATGATCAGATGATGGTCCAAAAGAGAAAACTCTAAATTTGTAAATTACTCGGATATTGTCGTAACGACTGTTAATTGTTATTCTGTTTGTCATATTGTCTTAGAAGAAGTGTTTGAGCTCCATTGTGTTTTGCCCATTACCACGTTCTGTGTATGTAGTGAAAAGTCAACAGCAAGCAGGGAAAGGGCAATGTTGTGTATCAGGTACGTCGAGTCGCCGTTCCTGTACAGGGGGGGCACTTGTTGTACTTGTAGACCACCCCCTTCTTGATGTTGACCTTTTCACAGAGAGAAACAGTTTCTAAAACTTGAAATTTATCAAAACTATTAGTCTCAGCTGGACTAAAGCATTTAACAATATTTATGTTTATCGTACAAATCTTGTGTTGTGTGCAGCCATGACGACGGCAGTTGAAATTATTGCATCAGACAAATGGAAAATTCCACGTAGAAGGAAGTTCGGAAATAGCATCATCATGTTAGTGTTTATTGTGAAACTATACTTCAAAATCTAAATTATTAGATTGCCCAATAGCGTCCTAAATTTGTACTAACCTTTATTTGACATTTACTGTATTGTGAAATTAACGCGGGAGTAATCCTTAGTTCGAAACAGCCTTTGTTAAGTACTCTAAAAATTCTCCTTCGCTGTAGATGTCACTTGGCTTATTCCGACTACAGTGGTTGCTGTTCTTCTCAAAATTGTCTGGGAACGCGTTGTCCGCACGGGGTTAAGGGTAGGAAACTTGAGACGAATGTTTGCGTAGTTTTAGTGTTTAGTGATTACTTCCTATTTTGCAATGTATTTTTAAAGTGTAAATTATTTGCCCACTGTCCTGTTTCATACTTTTATCGTCTGCGTAAATTGTTATCTTTTTCAATATAACCATCTCATTTTATTTGGCCTCCGAGTTTACGTTGATCTCCCTGAGGGTTTCTGTGACCGCCCTGAGAGCCGTTTAGCCGCGATAATCAACGGATCTAGGTGTTACTTTCCGACCCACAGGGCTGCAGGCACGCACGCGGTCTTTCACGCCCTAAATTGCAATTTATGTTCTTGCCTTAACTCAACGAACTCCTTGGGTCGGGGTTTAACAGTTAAGCATAGTATGGTCCTGTCCTGTTTGAATTATTGTGTATTGCCAAGAGTACGTAATATGTAAAACTATGACACTCGTTCTTATAGGTAATCGGCCGGAATAATGCTCCGGCCGAAATAACTGTTTTACGCCTTGATTTCAGGGGGGATTTATTTTTTTCGCCTGGATTTTTACCCTCCACCCTCGAATCAAGACATGTGACCCCCCTCAAATCAGGGATGTCCTAATTTGAAAGGAGCACCCTTGTTTCAGCACACCAACAGCCCACCACAGGTGCCCCCAGAAATAAAGACACTTCCCAGATTTGCGGGGGGGGGGTCCCCCTTCAAATCAATTTGAACAAAAGTGGGCAAAAATGGCACTCGACGCAAATTTCTCAAAATTCACGAATTTTGACCAATAAGGGCGCAGGCCACAGGGTGCTCAAAATTTGGCCGGAAACGCCGAAACTTTTAACACCATTCTGTGTATGCCCAAGTAAGCCCAAGAGGCCTACTTATACAACCGTGGTGCCCGCAATAATTGCTAAGCCCCGCAGCAGTTGGTCTATTGCTCAGTCAAAATGCTCTAGTTTGCAAACCTTTAACAAATCATTTTTAAGCTTCAGTTTCGGTTCTTGTACAATGGATGATATAAATGGATATTGCAAATTGGCCTATTATGCTATCAACGTCCCGCAGGGCATTTTTCTTATCTAGTAGTAGTTTTCTCTTGACGTGATAAACGAATACCTATATAAGACTGCATTCATGTTGTTTTCATGTTCAAGTTCGTCATCTAAGAAAAATATTTTTTACTTCAAAAATTGGTTTACAATTTACTTTTTTATTATTAAAACTTGAATTTATTGAACTTTATTGAAAACTTTGAAGCTACTCAGCAGTGAATGTGTGCAGGTATTTAAAATCAGTCCACAAAATGGCCACGTTTAATATTTCCTCTGGAATATTGAGACTCCAACCTCACCATGTAACAACTCCTCACTCAGCAGAAGAGCTTGCTTACTTATTACTGTAACCGATATACATACCCCATGAAGCATACTAAAAGACCTCTCACACAGGCCACCCAGACAATAATACCTACAGATACCTACAGACAATGATACGTGAACTGTGAACAAGCTGGTCTTTCAATACTGAAGCGTAATTTTTAAAACTGAGGAAAGGATTTTTTCCCCACTATGGCAGGTACACTTTGACTTGGTCGTTGCCGGTTCACGTAGCCACAGACAAGTACAGTGTTGAACAGTACAACATTGAAACACGCACAGTAGCAAAAAAACAGAAAAAACTTATTTGAATACTTAAATTACTAAAATTTTGAATACGTAAACTTAAACTTAAATTAAAATTAAGGCAGCAACTTAAACTTAAACTTAATTGTTTTTCAAAATGATAACTTAAACTTAAACTTAATCTTAATTAAAATCGAGGAACGAACTTAAACTTAAACTTAAACTTAAATAAATGAGGGCATACTTTTAAAGCCTAGTATGATCACCGTTTAGGGTGCGAGAGGTCCCAGGTTCGACTCACGAACTAGGCCATTTTTGTTCCTTCTAGAGAAGGAACTATTATTTTGAAGTCAACTCTGCATAGTGTATAAGTGTGAAGTTCTTATGATCTAGATTCCAAGTCCGAACCGAAGTGTCTCCGTCCTAGGCTAAAAGATAGGGCCTTAGCTCGCTCACTACCCAAAAACTACCCTAAACCCATGAAAATACGTAAAACTATAAACAGAAGCCTAAAAACATCAGGAAAACACAGAAAAACCGAATATAATACCTTTATTGATGAAATAAACACAACATGGGGCAGATATACAGAATTTGGGCAATATAAAAAACAGACTCAACCCGCCGGGAAAAAGCCAACCGACCGTCGTCAAAATTCGTGGCTACACCAATTATCTCTAAGCCAAAGGCATAGCGAAGTCTACTCACACTTTATAAATAGCTTGACCGTATATTCAAATGTTTTGAATAGAAAGACAAAAGAACTGGTTTTAAAGCCTATTCACGTTTGTAACACATACTTCACATCCCTCTCTCTCCGATAAAGTTCGGCCCGAACTTTTACAGTAGGGAAACTTCTAAGAGATTTTTGGGAAAAGAAGTCAAAATTCGAGGGAAACTCAAACGGACCCGTTCCCTAAATATGAGGATATATCTGCAGAAACACATACATATGACTAGTAGTTATAACAAATACGACTAAGGCATAATACAAAACGAATATGACAAGTACCCGAGACAAATTGGCAGTAATAGGGACGGTTCCAGATTCGTTTGCACGTGAGTTTGTAAGAAATTTAGGATGTGAATCTTTTTCCATTTCGGTCGAGGTTTATACCTTGACCCTCCCTCTCTCTCCGATAGACAAAATGAGAATTACAGTTCAGAGTCGGGAGAGGGGTCGGATCAACGCAGGGAAACCTTAATTTTACGAATCTAAAACCGTTCGATTCAAACAGACAAAGTATATATTATGCAAGGACAATTTATATATCGAGGGGGGGGGGGTATCCCGTTCTAATTTCGGGTTTAATTTTGGTTGTGCGCCTTTATTTTTAATTATACCTTGTGCCCTGAGGTGAATCATAAATGTATTACTGTGCCTGTATGTATAAGTCTAACCGTAATTGTAACTTTTGGTCTAATTTTAGAAAAAGGCCTTCATCACTTCTAGGCCGGTCAGCGGTGCTTGCATAGCTCCATTGGTGGGTATATTCCCTTACTCAGGGACACGTGGAATCCTTTCCACTTCACCACACCTGGGAGACCTCGGCCAAAATCGTACTGAATAAGACAGAACCGGCCGGAAAAGAATATGCGTATACACGCTTGTTCTGCACCTTCTCTGACCCATTTTTGATATATAAAATTGGTCTATTACGGTTATGCTATTTCTAGTGTACATACGGTCCCTTTTGCCGTATTGCAATTCTAATTTCGTGCGTACCGTTCTTCGGCCCACTGTATAGTGTACGCGCACCTGGTCATTGTTTTCAGAGCCCAAAAGGGAACAAAAAGGAGGGGGTAAAAACAAAGGGAAAAGGTTACTGTAGAAAAGTTACACAATCAAATTTTGAAAGTTTCGGCACCCACATACAATCAAAACCTTACGTCACTTTTGAAGCAGGCAACACTGTCAAACACGAATAGAAGTATAAGTTTTACTTGATGTAAAAGCATAAATTTTTAGGAATCAGAGTGGTTGAGTGGTTACTGTGTTTGGTTTCTAACCATGAGGCCACTGCTTCGATTCCTAGTGCATCATTCTTTTTTATGGCTTCTGCATTTTCGCCTACCGCTGAACATCTAATGTAAGAAGACAAGTGAAAATACAAGGCATTTGGTAGTAACAAATGCAAATATACGGTAGAAGACGTGTAAAACACACCCCGCACATAAACACTTTAACTCTAGCAGTGTGTTCACATACCAAATCAAAATTAAAGACCTGTTGGGGGTGTGGCCCAACAGGAACAAGCAACAGTTTGCTGCAAAAGAAAAATAGAATGACTTTTACAGTAGTTTGTCATGATTGACAAAAAACCTGTTGCGAGCTCAATTCTTATTCCAACTGAGATAAAACTCAGCCAACTGCTAAGTACTATTGGAGACATCTTTTAAGATGACTAAGACTTGAACTACTAAGAAATATTTAAGAACACTATGGCGCAAACAAATAAACCCATTTTGCTTCTGCAATGAGCTGGATTTGATTCATACCCGAATCAAACGGGTTAAAACGATCAAACTTTTCATCAAGTTTTTCTGCAGAAACAGTTTGTAAATTGGTGACTCGTGCTTTTTGTGGAAACATGGTCCAAAAGTTAGCGAACATATGCTAGCAAATTACATATGCACACTGGATTTTATATTATCTTTATGAGAAACTATAAGGAGCACTATTTGGCTTTATTTCGCCCAGCAGTTTCGCCAAGCCCGCTCAATTCGAATTCTCCAAGCAAACATGCGCAGACGGCCATAACAAGGCAAAATGGCTTGCTTTCTCTCACCTACTTGGCCACTTGCTTTATTATTTTTATAAAATTATTATATGCTAAACACTACATTTTTGTGCAAAATGTGTTTAGTTAAAAGCCTTTCGTTCACATACTGGAACAAAATGTCTAAATCTGACTATAAACCCTTTGCTTGGTAATACGGTCACTTTTCAGTAAATGCCAAAATTATACTTGCCAATGAAATACATAAGGAACCGGGCGCAAACTTTTGTATCAACTAAAATTGTTTCTTTGCCAACGACACTGAGTAAACGTCTCGTATGCATTCTTGACAGCTAAAAATAATGATTCGGCAAAAATCCAAAGCAGTTCTAACTGACTGACAACTTTGCTGGAGCAAAGAGCTGGATTTGATTCATACCTGAATCAAACGGGTTAAGACCGCAAGATTAGTCACACAGTTTCTCTTCGGTAACAGTTTGTAGATTTTACTTAGAAACTTGGGGAGCCATTAGATTTGAGCCCATATGAGATAAAGAGCTGGTTTTGACATCCACACAATCACGGTAATCAAAACACGCACAAACGCAAACACAACCAAAACCAAACTGTACGTTACATCACACATCATTTTACAGAAGCTACGTAAATCATTATCATAAGATTAGACACACACGCACACACACCAATGGTTAATTTTATCACACAGCCTTACGTTTTGATCTAGGGTCATCATAAGGACCTGTTGCGGTGTGCCGCAACAGGAAAAACAATATTAATTAATCATTGCAGTGCAGGGACAACTGCCATAGTATATACAAAGTTTTCAGAGATAGTTCTTCTGCTGAGTGAGTAGCGGTTACATTATGAGGTCTGAGTGTCAATATTCCAGAGGAAATATTAAACGCGGCCATTAATTGTGGACAAAACAATTTTCAATTTCCGAATTGTGTACACATTTACTGCTAATTAGCTCCAAAGCCTCTCCTTAAACGTCAAAAATTTGTGTGTAAACACGCTTTGAAGTAAAAAACTTATTGAAGCAAAAATGCTTTACATTTATTTTACAAAATGAGCAAAATTGTTTTACATTTATTTGTCTAAATGTTATGTCTCACCGAGTTTTGAACTCGGGTCACTAGATTCCGAATCCAGAGTGTTAACCACTACCAAGAGTACATAATAGTGTCTCACTCTTTATAGAAGAAGAGTGAGACACTCTCCTTTCTGCATGTGTTATAGCGCAGGCAGATGCGCTGGTCATTTCCAGGCCACATGTTGCCGTTTTATGCAACATGTGGGTAGCCAATCAGAAGCGACCTTCGCTTCTGATTAGAGCTGGGACCGGTTCCACTTTACCGGTTCCGGTTCCGGTTCCAGGGTACCGGTTCCGGTTCCGGTTCTAGAAAATTGCCGGTTCCCGGTTCCAAATTCGGTTCCACTTTTTTATTGATGATTTACGTAATTTTTTCTATTTTTATATTTTACATATGTTTTTTACGCTTTGATAACTTTATAATTGACAAAATGGCATGAATTTCCAAGATATAAGTATACAGAGGATTGATTACCTGATCGATGTAATCGCTTTTGTACTGTTTTCTGTCGAAAAATTTGCTGTCGCATGTGAGCGCGCACACAAAATTTATCTAGCCTGTCCTCCAGTTGTAAGGTGGCGCTGTGAACAACCGATTTTGGGGGGATAAAACTTTTCAGTCAAGTTTTAGTTGGTTATCTCAGGAATTAAAGTTCTTCAAATTTAAACTAGCTTTCATTTGATGTACATAGCATCAAATTTTGGTCAACTTAAATTTTTACCCAATTTTTCAATGGGAAAACTCGTCAAATCGATATACCAAAGAATTCTATATGGCTTTTGGTACTTTTAAAAATAGTTTTATGCAGCAGATTGCAAGCTGCAACTTTTTGAAAAGTCGTATGTATAGGCAAACCTTTCTACAAAAATTTCCAAAATACGTTGAGCAACATTGATAAAAACACTATTTTTCAAACAAATTTTTCGACAACTACTTGAGCAAAATAGAGACCTGCTATGCTGCAGGTTTGAAATTTCAACTGAGCTAAAACCATGGTTTAAGAAAATCTGCTAAATTCGTAACGAATCAGGCGACATTTCGTAATGAAACTATGTGCAAATCATATAAAAACGTACGTAAAACCATGGTTTAGTAAAACCACCTTTGTGAAATCCACCCTTTACTTTTAAACATTGATCTCCACGGAAACTGCAAATGGGAGCGTATTCAAAAATGTATTCGAAGGGTAAATCAATTAAACCATGAACAATCTTATAAACAACACATAAATCAAAAATCACTTTTCTCAGTTCAAGAGAATCGAGCTCACAAGTTGTCACTTGTCAGTCGATCTTTGGAAGACAGACTTTCTAAACCAGGGATCCGTTTAGTGTAGCTTCTTTGGACTGATCCCATGAGGTCGATATTTTTTAAAAACGGAGGAGAAGTTAGTCACCAAAGTTAGCTGCATCATAAAAAGCCTGCACATAAAATATAAAATATGGCAGGTTCGGTAGCAAAGCTAAAAAGGACAGACAGAACTGTATAAAACCATTGATGGCCACCGAAAAAAATGATGGAACCGGTTGGAACCGGCACCATGCCGGTTCCGGTTCCGGTTCCAAAATTGCTGCCGGTTCGGTTCCGGTTCCGGTTCCGGTTCCGGTTCCGGTTCCGGTTCCGGTTCCGGTTCCATCCGGTTCCAGTGGAACCGATCCCATCTCTACTTCTGATTGGCTGGACGCCTGTGCACGTGCTCCAATCAGCACGCAGGCGGCCTCACGTGCTCCAATCAGCACACTGGCCGCCATTACAGCCATTTCATTGTTACATTTTGCCATGATCGGTCGGGTTGGGGGGTTTTTTGTTTTTTTTTGCCCAAAGTTATATTTTGCCGACATTTTTATCACCGTTTTCAGCGATTATTGCTAGTATGTGCTGAATATGATGTTAACTGGTAAGTTAAATGTGTTTTTGACAAATTTCAGGCAATAGCACGGGAGGCCGCCTGCGTGCTGATTGGAGACGTGCACAGGCGTCCAGCCAATCAGAAGCGAAGGTCGCTTCTGATTGGCTACCCACATGTTGCATAAAACGGCAACATGTGGGCTGGAAATGACGAGCGCATCTGCCTGCGCTATAACACAGGCAGAAAGGAGAGTGTCTCACTCTTCTTCTATAAAGAGTGAGACACTATTATGTACTCTTGCCACTACCTATACTACGATACGAGACCACCGAAACGAAAACGTTAAATTCAACTAATGTAAAGCTCTTCAAGGTCCCAGCATGGAATGACCGTTACGTACAAACAAGAGTACATAATAGCGTCTCACTCTATATAGAAGAAGAGTGAGACACTCTCCAGCCTGCTTGTGTTCTAGCACAGGCAGATGCGCTGGTCGTTTTCAGGCTACATGTTGACATTCTATGCAACATGTGACTGGCCAATCAGAAGCGAGCTTCTATTCTCTGATTGGCAGACGCCTGTGCACGTGCTCCAATCATAAAACGGGATAGGGATAAAGGTTAATAACTCATTATTTATTCATAGTCTGCTTGTAAAAACATTAAAAAAGGTTTGCAAATACCTTTGGGGATATTTTGGCAAACTTTCAGCGAAATTGATTTAGAAACTTTGAAGAAATTCAGAAAAGTTTTTATCTCAAAAGTTTCTCAATCAATTTCGCTGAAAGTTTGTCAAAATATCCCTAGAGGTATTTGCAAACCTTTTTTAATGTTCTTGCAAGCAGACTATGAATAAATAATGAGTTATTAAGCTTTTATCCCTATCTTAAGGCTTATCAGCGCATCAGCGATTATGTACTAAAGTGTGTTACGCAGGGAATCTACGCGCTGATTGGCCAGTCACATGTTGCATAGAATGTCAACATGTAGCCTGGAAACGACCAGCGCATCTGCCTGCGCTAGAACACAGGCAGGCGGGAGAGTGTCTCACTCTTCTTCTATATAGAGTGAGAAGCTATTATGTACTCTTGGTACAAACAATCTAAAACAAAAACACTGTCGATAGCGTTAGTAGCATGATAGTGATATGATAGTGTTGACGTCGATAACTTGTTTTGTAAATTGACTTATTCACTTCAATGCTTTTAATGATCTCAATGCTTGCAATTAATAATAAATAGCAAATATCTACAATAATTGTACGCTTGCACGACATAAAATTCTGTTCGTTTCTCGTCAGTACGTAAACTATTTCATATTAATCGCAAGCCCGGTTAGCTCAGACGATAGTGAGTCCAGCATCTATTGAGCATCTGATTGCGGATCAGAATGTTGGTGGTTCGAACCCGCCCCGGAGCTGCATATTTTGCATTCTATGACAGTGCTATATAGGTACTGAGAGCTCCGGGAAGTGTCAATTTGTCGATGTGTGGCAGGTAAGCGAGGTACCTACCTTTCCAGTGTTAATTAACACTAGAAAATTAACTAACTACCTACTACTATTAATTAACTACCCAGATTAACGTAGGACTTTGAAAATCTGAATATAGTATATACGCGGCCCCTGAGGGGGCCGCGTAAAAAGAATTAGGTGCATAGGAATCTTCCTATTGATCCTTAATCCTTCTATACTTACCCAACCGTTAAACATGATAGTAATATATAGTGACCGTTACTGCAGGGCGCAGATTAGTGATTAGAGGAGGGAAGCCTCGGTTGTAGGCTCGATTTCGGTCAAAAACCGAGACTAGCCTGGTCTTGGGTCTCGGACTCCGCCATGTAAATACTTATTGTCAGAATGTGACAAACATTATGCTCGTTCACAAAAGTGCTTGTTGAGGAAAAATTTGTCAAGAAATATTTTTAGTATTAATTTTTCTTGAGACATGTTTTAATTTTACAGAAAAAATGAAAATGCTCATTAGAAAAGGCAACTGATTGTTATAATTACGAGTTACTCTGCTTAGAACCTTGTGTCTGAATGCTTTATCCTGCCTAGTGCCTACATTGTCTTTGGTCTCATTATCTGTCGTTATTCTGCCCTAAAGCAGCCTAACTAAAGTTTGTGCTTAAAAGCTGCTTGGAGATTAACTTGTTCTACATAGGTTGTCAGAAAATATTCTAGCTTTATTTGAGTAAACATTAACTTTGGATTTTAATGAAACGCTACTTAGATTTTATAATTCTGTTCAAGGTGATTTGTTTTTGATATATTATGCGTGGGAAAAACAGCAGTAACATGATCGGAGCGTAAATTTCATTCTGCTTGACAAACTAAAAAGTCGTGTGAAAGCCTAAAGTTTTCCTCTCAAAGCCTGTCTAAGTTTTCTCAGATTTGTGGTTGGAGAAAAGGTCTCAACGCTTACTACGTTAATTTGTAGTTTTACAAGTTAAGAAAGAATAGACGTTTCATTCAATGCAAAAGTTTGTGAATTAGGTGGATTATCTAAATAATTTAATTACATAATTTACCTTGAACATTGATAACTTCGCTCTCGCTGTTCCGTAAAGGTGTGTCCTATAAGTCATATTGTAACTTTTGTAAGTACAAAATCGGGTCATTATTAGTTAGGCTACGACTTTGTAACCTAAATTCATTACGAATCACCAGATTTTTCGCGTACAACTGTTCACTCGTAGGACTTGCAAATGTTAGAAACAGGGCCATTTTCTGGCATTTTTTTGCATGACAGTCTGAAGTCAAGGATGCCAGAAAATTTTGAAGTGCACTTGCGGCGTAAAATAGTGACATCTCGTCACGGTTTCCCCAGCCAGTGATCTGTTTCTTTTTGTATATCTTTATAGATTTTACAAATGGTATGAGCTACAAAACTTCAAATATATAATTAGATCAACACTAAAATAAGAAAACTTTCAAAAACGTCTCCCTAAAAGCACATTCTACGTACGCTGTGAAAGAAAGCATAATAGGCTTGGTCAGCTCACAAAAGCTTTTTCCACAGGAAATGTTGGATTATGTAGTTTTTCAACTTTTTTGCATTTTCTAGGCTTAGGAAGAATTTCAGAGATTCCCTGAGCCCAAACTTTACTTCGGGCCATATTTCATCCGTGTCATATTTTTAGACTTCACACTAATGTCACATTTTTCACACTGACGTTCCTGCTATTCCTCCTCTAAATCTCTGCAGTGAAACTTTTCTGTTTTTTTTAATCAACGTAGGTGGGTATTGCACCAAGGCCTCTCTTTCTCAGGATGTTTGATGCTGGGTTTTTAGGTGTAGTAACAGACTAAGAGGAAAACTGTTCCTTGAAACAATCAAACTCTACCCCACTGAACAGTTTGCCTAGTCGCAGTTTGTTTACCAAAAAAGAAGTCACTATTGACTAAACCAAGTGTGTCTGACCAATGGCAAAAGCTCGTCATCGAAAATCGATTTCAACGGCGAACATTCTGACAGATGTCTCGACTCTCGACTCTCGAGCACTGTTAAAATGATCGACGTTGAAATAAATTTTCGATGATAAGCTTTCGTCATTTAGAACAAATGTTCTAAAAGATCAATATGTTTAACGACGAATTTTTTCGATAATTAATTTTATTACGCTTTGTATATATTCACTAAAAACTAATGCATGATAAATTCTGATCAAAGACTCGATCTGTTACACCAACTTGAGTTGAATCAACTGACAAGCTTGATTTGTTTATGGAACTATATGTATCATTCTAATGTCTACAATTTGCTTTGTTCTAGACTGCATTAATTTGACATTGAAACCTATTATCAGTATTAACTATTTAATAATGCGTCAAGCATCACGACAAATAAACAGGCAAGAGTCTGCTGCCTCTCTAGCGTCTGTGTCAACCACAGGACTACAGATTAACGCAAAGAAACGTGCTAAAGGTAATGAACTGTTAAGCTCAACTTCGGAAGGGACCGCCAGAACATATAATCCTCCAATTTTACCTAGATCCTCACGGAAAAGTATTGTGCGAGGTGCAGATAAAATTGCGAAGGTGAATGTGGCAAAAAAAATTGTGAGGATATCGGCAGCGACAGTAACTCCAGACCCTAAGCCGAAACTTCAGGTACCAGCCAAGACTGCATACACCAGAAGAAAAGAAGCATCCCTGGCTAAAAGCGTCACAGGCCTGAAAGAAACCCAAATGCCAGTACACTGCAAACTTAAAAAAGCCAAATCATCACAAGGTGTTAGACAGTACGGATCGATAGAAAAAAATGCAAGAAAAATTCCGACAAAATCGATTGCTGTAGGACTTCCTGGATTTGTTAAACTGCAAAAATCACCTGGCGAAAAAGTACCAAGGACTGCAATTCCTCCTTCTCTTCAAGCATCTGACCTACAGCGTCGAAAAATGTCAACGAAACCAAAAACAATGCCGTCTAAGGTCCCATATGCTAGACCAAAGAAAGTGTCTGTAAAACAAACGTTTGAAAAACGAATTGACTTTCCATACAGACGATCTCATGACTTATCTTGGCATGCAATCCGGAGAAAACTTTTTCTTACATTTAAAGGACACAGGAGTCAAGATAAAGATGAACAAGATGCGCTGCTCTTACAAAAAATATTGACGAATGAGGTAAATTCTGAAGACCTATGAATGTGTGAATAGTTTAACAACTGGCAAAACGTTGGCTATTCGTTATTTTTATCAGGGCAAGGTTTATGAAAGACTCTATGATACTATGATCCTATGATTTATATGATACTCTCTTAATAGACCGGAACGATGCCCCAGCCGAAATGGCCCTTGAACGTCTTCATTTTTGGGAGGTAGAACCCCTCTCAAATCAAGACACCGCCAATATCGAGCTAGCAGTGTACTGAAGCGAGAAAGGGTGCCACCTTTGACGTCCCTGATATGAGGGGAGTCCCCCTACCCTGGAATCAAGACGTTAAAGCCAGGGCTATTTCAGCAGGACCATTGTTCCGGCCGATTAACTCGAATAGAGAAGTGTCTTTTCCTTATTATGTACTTTTGGTAACACAACACCAAGAGTACATAATAAGAAGAGTATGACAGTTTTCCTATTGTGGCTGCGGACTTGCGTCCAGCCTATTTTTGTACGGTTTTGAGGGAGTGGACTGGGTACCCCCCTCAGTTCAAGGCACCGTACTCAACTGAGGGGGGTGCCACCTTATTTCAAAACACTGAGAAAGGCCTTTCGCTACCCTCCTCCTCAGTTCAGTACATCAGCGAAAAGCCTTGCCCAGTGTCTTGAACTCAGAGTACCACCCCCTCAGTTGAGCACTATATCTTGAACTGAGGGGGGTACCGCTCCCTCAAATCGTACACGAACGGCCTATTTTGCGCTCCGTATTGGACGCAAACTTCCAGGCATAATAGGGAAAGTGCTATACTCTTCTTATTATGTACTCTTGGTAACACTGATGCAGAAACATAATTAAATATCTAAATTAGCTTTACCACTATGTAATATGTAATTCTATGTAGCAGAAATTTTTGCTACTGTGGGTAGGTAGAGTTTCTACTTTCGAATGTTCGCAAAAGGGACCGTTTAACAATGCGCAGGGATTAGAGCAGCTTCTTAGCTCCGCCCCTCATGAGATTGCAACTTGCTTGTGGGCGGAGCCAAATCTGATTGGCTGATAGCTTTGTTAAACGTCTCGTTTTAGAACGCTCTTTAGAACGTGCTTATTTGGGTACGTTGTAGTACCCATTTGGGCACGTTACAAAAAACTTTTTGGCCCTAGTATAAGTACCATTGGGTCCTCGTTTGGTCGCTAATTTGCAATGCACCTACCGCGCTGCCAAGGTGGCCAATGGGAGGGAAGTCATATATACGCTTCCCATGATGTACTCTGGAACTGGGTAACCTATAAGAAACCAGACCTTGACCAAATAAATAACCACTGAGTTGTCAGTAGATACATTTTGGAGCGGAAAACGTGAGGTCTATATAAGTGCTGATTTCAGAATCGAAGACCAACAATACATCGTAAATCCACGTTCAAGAGTACCCCCACAACGTCTAAAGCTGTGACGATCCCAACAGTGACCAAAAGTCACTGTCAACTCAAGGTTGCTGTCAGCCAGAAACAACCCATCTTTCAGGACACTGACATTGAAAGTATTCGGCTTGGTGATTCGATAATTTCTCAGAAGTCGCCACCCTTACAATCCAGCACTGTGTGTGAACGTGAAGGTGGTAGCATCAGCAGTATGGCCTTAGCTCTAATGCGGAAATCGAAAACTGCCGACGATCTGCAGATTCAACAGTCCAAACGGTCATTGCAACGAAAACCATCTCTCGACGAACCGGTTACTGCTGAGGCGCTCGATCCGACTTCCGGCCCTTCTAGTGCTTTCCAGGCCTTACTCAAATTATTCAGTCCCGCTGATAACACCAGAACAGCCAAAGAAATCTCAGTGATGGCTGTTTCTTCAAACTCAACGTCACTGAGCATCAGTAATGACTGCTGTATGTCTGCCATCACTAAAAAAGTAGGGAACGATGCCAAAAGGCAACCAGTACCTTGCAAAGATATTCGCAGCAACAGCACAACTAAATTTACAAACGTTCAAAAAAACGACAAGGCTGCACCAAGCAAACAAGATGGAAAAAGCACTATTGACAATGAAAAGACAATAATAGCGAATACCAAAGAAACGTTAAAAACTATAATGTCAGCTCAGAAAAAGTCATCGGGATATACGTATTTATAGTGACAAATAGTAAAACAAAGTGTTCATTACGCTGAGAAAGGAATCTGATTTATTAACCGGCAAAAAGGTTATAGACAACGTATGAATAATAAAATTAACAGAATCCTAGGATTATTGTACATGGCCTTAACTTTATTTATGTGACGGTTACGAATATCACAAGGGTAACAGCTAAGGAGACTAAGTAGATAGGTCAAGAAGAAACCAATTCCAACAAGTGGGCTCCTAAAAAGAGAAAATTCCGATATAGTGGCGTGAAAGTATTAACTTACTAAAGGGTTCAGTTGTAGGTCACTGGCTCTTTACAAAATTCAGGTACTGTTTAGGCCGCAGTTTACTTAAAATTTGAGTCACTAATTGCACTAAGGCTAATGCTAAAGGTTACTCTTCTTGCCTAGGACGAACCGTTTTCAGTCAAAAATAAGGCCATCATTGTGCTAATACTAGCATTATTTGGGAATCATATAGACCACATCGTATGCCGTAGCTCAATTGATGCTCAGACTAATTATATAAGTGACGTTTTTAAGCAGGACAGCGCATGCTGGGCAGTGGGTACAATTAAAAGTATGTACACAGTACACAGCAGGAAGAACATGAAGATGCGCCATCGCTCAGGCATAATATGTACCTCACCCTAGAGTATTAACACAGCAACCGTGCGCCTATCATAGTTGACAGCTAAAAATAAACTACAATTTCCGCTCTATCTGATGCACAAAAAGCAGACTGCCAGAGTTGCGATCAAATATCATAATGAGGCTGGAAAGAAAATACTACTTTTGCGATGAAAAAAAGTCAAATTTTCACAGTGCTTAATCAAGCATAGGTTTTGTTGTGTGGCAGCAGGACTAAAATTGGACCCATAAATGCAAAGATCTGCGATTTCTGAAAAAACAAGTCGAAGATCAGTTGACTAGAATAAGCTAGCCAAGATTTATAGCCTTTTTTACGGCATCCACCATGTGTGGTACCTGAGGTTCCCAATGCGAGTCAAAGGGTTATAGGAAAAACTGATAAGTAAAATTGTGGGTCCAAAAGCTCAAAAATAAGCAATTTGAAACAGAATTTACTAAAAAAGTTGAACTATACCGAAATTTCTGCCAAATCGGCAATTCACGATACACTGGTTAACCCTTTGACGACCAGAGGTTCTCTATCTAGGCAGCCAAACTTTGACACCTTCCAGTTTTATGGCCATTACTCGAGCTACGTGCGTCGTAGAGAGCTGGCGAAACCACCATTCGATAGACAATTTAATGGTGAACAAAACATAATCAGTCGACTAAGGGTCTAGGACGCACCGTTTTTGTGTTATAAGCGCTCAAAGATGAAAGTTTGCGCAAATTTTGCGCCATCGCTCAGGCATAATATGTACCTCACCCTAGAGTATTAACACAGCAACCGTGCGCCTATCATAGTTGACAGCTAAAAATAAACTACAATTTCCGCTCTATCTGATGCACAAAAAGCAGACTGCCAGAGTTGCGATCAAATATCATAATGAGGCTGGAAAGAAAATACTACTTTTGCGATGAAAAAAAGTCAAATTTTCACAGTGCTTAATCAAGCATAGGTTTTGTTGTGTGGCAGCAGGACTAAAATTGGACCCATAAATGCAAAGATCTGCGATTTCTCAAAAAACAAGTCGAAGATCAGTTGACTAGAATAAGCTAGCCAAGATTTATAGCCTTTTTTACGGCATCCACCATGTGTGGTACCTGAGGTTCCCAATGCGAGTCAAAGGGTTAAACCATGGTTTTAGCTTAGCTGAAATTTCAGCGAAACAGAGACCTGGTGTGCTGCAGGTTTTAAATTTCAACTGCGCTAAAACCATGGTTTTAAAAAATCGACGAAATGCGTAACGAATCAGGCGTTATTTCGTAATGAAATTATGTGCAAATCATATAAAAACGTACGTAAAACCAAGAGTACATAATAGTGTCTCACTCTTTATTGAAGAGTGAGACACTATTATGTACTCTTGGTAAAACCATGGTTTAGTTAAACCACCTTTGTGAAATCCACCCCAAGTAACTGCGTTCAAAGAAACAGCGCACAAATTTAGAACTCAACCAACTGTGGACACGTTCAGTCTTATAATGTACTCTTGGTCTTATACAAGCACAAATTTGAACGCCCAAATTTCAATTGGTTTGCATTGTAGGTTAGTGTGGTTTAGTTTCTGTGGTTCTCAGCTGACGTTTCATGTGAGTGAGACCGGAATTTGTTGCGCCAAATTGCCATCGACATATATTGTGCTGTTCCTTGCGGGGGAAACTTGTTTAATTTTTGCTGAACCAAGTTTAGTTCACTGACAAAAGACAATAAGGTAATTTTAAATTAGATATAATTGAATAGTCATTAATATTGTATGAATAAAAAATAAAAAAAACTGGCTCGCTGGTACAAGCTTACGTTGTTACTCTCGTTATCAGACTGACTAGTAGTAAATTGGAAAATTGGATTAGAACTAATTTGCATAATAGTTGATTATTTAAAGCCCCGCCTATGGAACGTAATTTGCTGTTTGGTCATATGTAAATTCGTCGATAAATGATTGGTTACCCACTCTAAACTAATTTACTTGTAATGCCGGATTGGCCAGCGAAATTAGTGAGTGTCAGTCAATACGCAGACAATCAAGAACTGCCAGGGGGGGTAGGCAATAGATGATCTTCAGTGGAAAAAAATACACTTAAACATTTAAAATAACATTTTAGGTTTAAATTAGGTAAAACAGTAAGTAGATATAACTTAGGGACCTGTATTTTATGAGGACATGGATTTGCAACGTTCATGCCCCCATTGGCAAGAATAAAAAGTTGCATTAACTAGGCCTATGCTGAGCATAGGGCTGACGCACAGTTACGTATAAATTTACACACAAAACATACTACAATTTGATTCCAAATTTGATAATTTCGCCTCTAGGCGGAATAAAAAGGGGATTTATTCAAGAAAGTCTGAAGTGAGGGATTAGTACAACAAAACCAGGTTCAAGGGCTCTTCGGTAGAATTTTTACCTGAAGACTCCTTAACTCAACTCAGAACTCAATTAGGTCTGCGCAAGGATTTTAGGCTGCCCGATGTTTGGGCTGGCCAAAGTCTGATTGAAACGGCATCGCCAAGAAGGCGTCGAAGAGCCCTTAACAATAACTACAGTATGAACAGGGGCGAGTAGGAAGAAGAGAACGAACTTAGCTAGAATAGTTTACGTAGGTAGCTAGGATAGCTAACTGGGGAAACCGGGGATGCAGAGTTTAAACACCCATAGGTTATATCAAGAGTACATAATAGGGAAGAGTATGACACTCTTCCCTATCTTAGCTAATCGGCCCGGACGAGGCTCCGGCCGAAATAGCGCTTTTACGCCTTGATTTCAGGGGGGGGGGTACCCCCCCTCAAATCAAGACACCACCAAATTTGCTCTGGCAGTGTGCTGAAACGAGGGGGGGGGTACCCCCCCCTTGAAATCAAGACACTTCCGGGATTTGAGGGGGGGTCCCCCCCTGAAATCAAGACATGTCTTGATTCTAGGGGGGGTACCCCCCCTGAAATCAAGACGTAAAAGGGCTATTTCGGCCGGAGCATCGTCCGGGCCGATTAGCTAAGATAGGGAAGAGTGTCATACTCTTCCCTATTATGTACTCTTGGTTACATTTACATTGTTGCCGAATGGACACAAACACGGCTGTGTTGCCGAATGGACACAAACACGGCTGTGTATATTACAACAAAATCTTATTGCTTATACACAAAAACACTTTTCTAGATCACCTGAAGAAATGCTTGCAGACTAAGTTTTGCAGCTGAATAGGAAAACACAGTTTTCGAAGGAAGAGTTCAGAAGGCTGACCAGAACAGCAATCGGTTTGTGTCACAAGGCTGGGGGACTAGGGGGCTGAACGATGAATTAAATCTTACGTTGTAGATAGAACAAGTTAATGGCCTCAACAAAATCTACTGTGTAGTGTGTACACTACCTCATCAAATTTATAATACATCATTATGAATATATGAAAACACACTGCTTCACATCATCTATTTATTTGGGATTTTGGGACGATACAAAAGTGTAATAGTTACCAATTAAAGCATCACAATTATGGAAAATTCACAAACGTTTACACTTTATACGTATCATCAAGAGTATATACATCGAGTACATAAAGGGAAGAGTAAGGCTCGATTCATACTTACAGCCGTATGTCCGTTCTGCCGACAAAATGACGAAATAATGACGTCACATGCGCTGGCTGATCCACTACACTAGGCTGCTAGTGACGTCATTCTGCAGGCTGAACGGACATACGTACGAAAGTATGAATCGAGCCTTACTCTTTACACGGAGCGATTTGTCAGCGCTGTAGATGCGTTGCACATTAGCGGCCAAAAAATGACCTAAACGGGAACGTTCTAAAATGGATCCTTGTGCCCAGAACCAGGGATGTAGGTACAAATCCTACAATTGCGACAAGTGTAAACGAAAAATGTGATGATTCGTGACGATTTTATAACACAACAAATTTATGGCAATCACCTAATTTGTCAATTACAATTGTTAGAAATGTAAAACTTATAGAACTGAGCAACAGGGCCCGGTAGGTCTTACGAAGGACCCAAACATTGGACCAAAACGTTCACAATGAGTCCATTTTTATCAGTCAATCAAATCCTAGCAGTTTTTTATAGTTGCCAAAATGTGATAGTTACGGCAGCTTGATTGTGGGCGAAGCTAAAAGACTGGTTAATATGTAAAAGACTAAAAGTTAATATGATTGGGTGATGACTAATATTTGCCACATGAATTTAGTGGGAACATTTCCGTTAGGGTCCTTTGCAGGATTTGTTTAGGTACGAGAAACCATTAGGGTACGTTCACGGGTCTTTTTTGGTAGCAAATGTGCATCACATCTACTGCGTATCTACTTCACAAGCTGGCTAGTGAGTTAAGTATCATAATCTTCGCACTATGTACTCTTGATATTACGGAGGCAGATGATAGGTAGAGCTATATGGGGTTTGTCCCTCCATTACTCAATACTCACTCACTCAAAGAAAAGAAACTTTTCGTAGTCAGCAAAAAACAACCAACTAGAACGAACGTTGGTTGAGGTTCAAATTTCCAGCAATTTAAAATGGTTCTCAGTCCCTGGCTTGTAGTTTGCCCTTTTTCCCCTGCATATTTACGATACAACAATAATTACTTGTCAATTTATGACGAAGACGAGCATTATACTGTATCTGTCTTTGTAAGCCAATACTAACCTTACCTAGACAAAATAACTTAATCGTTTTCTAGACAAAATAACTTAATCGTTTTTAATCAGAGCGCGATTTAACTTTTCGTTTGATGAAGTTGTTCCAAATAAAGTTGATGAGTTCGATTTCTTTGGTATAAATGGTGGTCAGCGCGAGAATCAGGAACACTAGTCCAACTATAACGTGGGCGGCGCTGTTGAAAAAACCGTCACAGCAGAACACCATCTAAACAAAATACCTTAATTAACGACAATATTGTCACTTTGTTGCAAAAACTAAAATTCTATAGGTATGTACGATAAAAAATTAATCTTATGGACCAATACTATTTCCGGATTACATGGACTGGATTAATTTATGTTGAAATTTAGAATGGAGTCGGTATAAATAAGTTGAAATAAGCCAGCTGCTTTATTAGTGACATTCCAATGCTCTATGTCCATTATCAAACAAGAAGGAATTTACATAAAAGTCCATCGTTTAGTCGGACTAAAATAAACTAGTTTGAACAGTTAAAGGAATTGGTCCAGAGAATAAATTGTTCCATTATACACAAGATTTTGTTCAAAAAAACAGATAGTCAGGATTGCCACAATATTATTTTAATAATTTTGTACGTTAAACTTCAAAATTACAAAATATTCACTAAGATGTCAGTGTTGTATCCACACTCACTCTTCTCAAGCTTGAACTTATGTATTCAAAAGCCAAGTTCAAAGCAATTACGGGAAAAAAATATCACCAATTTGTGTATGATCAATCAACAATTATTATAAAATTACAAATCTTAAGTAAACTTTCAAAAAAAATCTGACACGTTTTCAGACCTGTGAGCCAAGCATAGCAATGAGACCAAACACAAGCACAGCCGCAACGTTAAGGTCGGGAATGAAGTTTAGGAGAGGCCGGTGTGGGGTGGCACGGTAAAAGTGGTGAATAAACTGACAACTGAAAAAACCATGGTTTTATCAAGGTTCAAACCTGTTTCCAGACTTGAGGAAATCTATTTAATCCTGATATCATATCGAGTTACTGATACTATCTCTAAGTATTATACCCAGACAGAAGTGCTGATGTGTTAATTCGCCTTTAGAATAAAAAATAACTAAGTTGAGTCCGTTTGATTCAAAAATGTCGGTTCTTTGCCACTTGTCACCAACACACGTCTCCGCCACGAACATAGAAAACTATTCTTCGTAAAAAAACTAGGGAGGGTTACTGCACGTTTTTTTATTTTTAAAACAGGTTTATTGTACAGAATTAATCAAAGCTAGATTCACATTTTAAAGTTACAACACTGAGCTAAAACAATTAAACCGATATCCAGAAATCACAGGTTGCCTACGCACTTGCGTGCGGAGAATAGCTAATATCCATGAATATGCAGTCAAAACCAAACAAAAATGAAACATTCTCATTGTCAACATTCAACTTACTAAAAAGTCAGTAAAGTCTGACAAAAAAATGTTAAAGTGTTGAACACTGAGAAAAACAAATAGCGTGATTTTAGCAGCGACTCGTTGTACTCCTGATGGCTGAGATTTGTTCTTTTCAGTAATGAAATCACATGCTTTGCCTCAACGTTCGTTCAAAATTTTTTGGTCAGACTTAGATCTAGAACTGTAACAAGAACCTGTAAAGAATGCGAAGAAGCATATTGCAGCAATTGGCCAGAATGAATCCAACGCTGCCGAGCACGCGCGTCAAGAGCCAAGCAGTTACCAGGAAACAAGCACAGAAAATAAGCAACATTTTTTGATGCCTGAAAATAATAAACGATTTGACAACACTGTTTTTTCAAACGTTTTTCTTGTATCTTTTAAAATAATAGTAGTGACCGAATCAACAAGGAATCCAGAAAATTGCCTATAAAGCAATCACAGTAATGTGACCAATCGGTGCCATAAACTGACCGTTTAACCTGATGATTAGACATAAGTGAGAAACAAAAGCATTCAGTAACACCATTGGTAGCCAACAGGACCACGTAGAAGCAGTAGAAACGCAATAATTTAGGTCCTGAAATAACAAAAAAAGCCATGCAATATTATACATTACCTAACTCACAACTGAACTACAGTATATACTCCAGACTGGGTTTTTTTTCGCTGGCAAATTTTCGCAATTTTGCGAAAAGCTTGAAATTTTTTTCGCAAAATCAAGTTTTTTTTCGCAGACTTGCTTTTGTTACGTAATGCAGTAGACTTTGCATTTAAATGTTAATAAAACAGTATTCCGCCTATACAGGATGAAGACTGACCTAATTTTTGCTCTTTTTGGTGAAAAACGATTTTGACATTTTTATTTAAATTTACGGAGCCGTCCTGAGAATTTTGTGTAATTTTTTACAATCGATGCTCAGCCGTAAAGAAATTTCAGAAAACCGTGCCAATGACCAAGTTAGGCCTGAAAATGCTAACATTTTGAAATGTTTCTTAATTATGTCACCTCCGACCAGGATTTATTTTTTCATTTTTTTCTTGGTGGCCAGCTGGCCACTAGACCCAATATTTTAGTGGCCAATGCAAAAATTTAGTGGCCAGTTTAAAAGATGCGTTCACAATTTACTAAGTTAAAAAACACGTTACCCAACCGAGAGGCCTTTCAGCTTCCAGAAGCAAGTAAATTTGGAAAGTTTACGAAGTTTTTTGAGATTACAAACCACGAATTCACTAAAATGTCATTTTATCAATGGCAAGACAGCTACAACGGTACACTGCATAAGCAAATAAACTGCCAACAATGCACTCATGTACACAAACTACACATATATACTGTCATGAGAGACAAACCCACAGGGTCGCAGGGGCCTGGGGGCGGCAGCACCCAGAAAAAAAATTGCATAAAATCTTTGGTTGATTGGTCAAATTTAGTTAATTGGAGACGTATCAGAAATTTTTTTCAGCAGACAGAAAAGGTAAATCGAAAGGGGAACGTCACATCACAGTGTATTACACAAGTAAATGCAGCATAATGTACACTCATGTATACACGCATGCATGATGCATTGGCTTTAATGAAGAATAAGTATGGGTTATAGCACTGGTTGGCGTGCTATAAGTGATTTATACGCATGTTTCTGTGAAACTCCGAGTGCAGGAGCACGAGTGCACCTGCACGAGGGTTTCACACATGCGTATCATTTACTTTTAGCACAACCACCCGTGCTATAAGTGACTTGTAAATCGATTCGAGTATAACGTGCAGTATAAGTAGACTGCACGTTGCTGCGTGCAGCATAAGTCGGGTTATTGCACTTTACCGTAACACTGAATCGAGTTACAATAATAAGAAATGGCAAGCCACAATATTGAAAGGTTCTTGGGGTAGCCGCCCCCGGGAAAAAATGGAAATTTTTTCATTTTTAGAACAAATTTAGTCAACTGGAGACGGGCGAAAAAAACCAAAGGGGGGGGACCCTTGTGTACAATTTCACTTGATAAAAATTTCGAAGAGGGGTGCGGCCGCACCGCCGCCTTCACCCCTAGATCCGCCCCGCCCTCGATATGGAATACTATATAAAAGTCCCCTTTGTCAGAAAAAATTTGGTGAGACGGAAGCTTTCTTGCCACAAAGCAGCTGTTGTGTTGGTCTATGGTTTACACGTATATACAATTTTTAATGTTCAAAGAACTTTTGGTTACCGTTTTTGCGCAATGCGCCTTTACGCGTGTTGCATTGCGTGTAAATTTGAGAAAATAGCAGAACCTAAAATTCACTTATTCAGGTAAACACCCTCAAGTCAATGACAAGGATCAACAAATATTTACAACAAAAAATTCATGTCGCTGTCAACGAAACCGAAATAACTACCACGATACAATAGAACACACTCAGATGACTGTGCGTATGAGCATTAAACCTCAAGAGTGAAGATTGTGCAGTATACATTGTTATTGATAACCTGCATGGGGGTCTGGGGGCGAGAGCCCCCAGAAGCCGGCCGATTTTTTTGATTTTGAACCACAATCTTTATGTTAAACTTCACTTTTTAGTGGCCAGATTGGCCACCAGCCCAAAATTTTTAGTGGCCAATCCGTATTTTTAGTGACCATGGCCACCAATTTGGCCCAAAAAAAACATTGCCTCCGACCCCTATTATACCATCTATTAGTGTTACATGCAGTCGGTGTGATAATACATGAAAGAAAATCTGTCCCATTTACAGTCACTAAAACCATCAAGCCACAAAGTTGCACGAGTCCGGCCTAAGGGATTGCAAAAAGTCGGAGAAATTTTCAATTTTAGGCCAAATTTGGTCAATTGGGGCCCTATCGGAAATGTTTTCCGACTAAAGCACAAAAATCAGCGCATAGACCTTACGAGTTCACCTCCACTGCGTCAAAATTTTTTCGCAATTTTGCGAAAAGGTTTGAAAATTTTTCGCAATCACCAAATTTTTTTCGCAATTGCGAACGTTTCTGCGAAAAAAAAACCCAGAGACTCCAGTACAGTGACGACACTTACACCTACCACGACCACCTGTAAAATTTTCCACCAACTGAAAACTGTCAACGTTTACATCAGCCGTAAAAATACTAGTGATTTAATCGACACAAACACAGTCAGAATTTCAGAGCTTGAGAGTTCTTAGTAAGAGTGCTGAAATTGGTTGATTCAGTTTTCATCAGGTTTTGGCTGCTAATGTCAAATGTGCTACACAATACACATATACCACGCCGCCGGCTAATAGAAATAGTGTCCTGCTTTGATAATCTTGAAAAATGTCAATTAGATTTGCTATTATTGGTCAGCTGAAGTTCCTTGTTGATGTCGATTATCTTACTTGAACTATATTCCTGTAATCTACTAAACAATCGTTACTGTAGTAGAACGTATTCAATAAAATTCACTTTACCTTCACCGTATATGAGCAGATCGCCTCCATATAATTTCAGAGCAAGAAAGGAATAGGGTATACCGAAGGTGCAAATAATCAGGCCACAAAGCGTAACAAATTTCAACAACGCACACAATGTCTGCGTGGCTAAGATGAATTGCTCCTGAAATATTGATCGACAGCATCTGTCAAAGACAGCTTGCAACCACAATCTAAAGCCGGGTTTACACGAAGCAATTTTCACGCAACTTGGCTTTCACGCAATTTTCAAGCAACTTGCAAATTGCGTGAAAATACACTGTTACACGAAGCAATTTTCACGCAATGAGCACGCATTTTTTAAGCAACTAGTTGCGTGCAATTTTCACGCAACTACCAATCAAAATACAGTATTTTGAACGCCTGCTCAAACGTGAAGGCTCAGATTTTGTTTATTTTAAAAAATATAAAATTTTCAATTTTTAGGTCGACGTCAGTTAGTTGGACGCGTATCGAAGAATTTTTCCGCCCCGGACCATAAAAACCAAAAGGTGACCCTTACGTAAAATTTCAGTTGAAAAAAATTTCGGGCCCCATTCCCCCCCTGGCTACGTCCTTGTAGATGCGTGTGCGTTAGTAAAAAACAACAGGTGCAATGTGCATTGGAATATATGTATATTTTTGTTGTTCTACCGAACTGTGCTCTCAGCTATCCACGTGACTACCAGCCGAAATTTGATTGGTAGTTGCGTGAAAATTGCTTGTGGCAGTCGCGCAGAGATCGACTGCTAAATTTTAGTTGCGTCAAAATTGCTTGAAAATTGTGTGAAAATTGCTTCAAATTTTGCTTGTTCACACGAAGCAATTTTCACGCAACTGAAGTTGCTTAAAAATTGCGTGAAAAAAATTGCGCGGAAATTGCGTGAAAATTGCTTCGTGTAAACCCGGCTTAAGTGTCGATGATACAGCTGTTTGAACAGGCAAGCAAACTGATGATGAAATTACACTTTCAATCATTCATCATTATTAAATTTATCGAAAAAATCGTTAATAACCGGTTTGCCAAGGCTTTGCACAGAACTCATGAAGTATTCATCTTCAAGCACATTTCACAGAAAATACAATCTCGCATGGTGCATGAAACATTAGTTAATTTATCGAAAATAAGATGTTTCATATCATAATGCCATGTGCAGCGGAGACTGGTAGTATTTTGTAGCTCCCAATTTCATACTAATTATCTTGCCCATTCTTGGGTGTCTTAGGTTAAAAGAGATAGCTAAGTCCGGTAGTGCTTGTGTACCTTATTCTGCTCCAGAGGTGGTTTATCCCGAGCCAGAGTAAGGCAGAAGAAAGTGTAAGCGCTCTCTTCAATGGGAGCGAAGAGCAGACGTGCAACCAATGAGCCCAAGTTATTGACGATGTCGTAGACACCTAAAATACACCTGAGCGACAAAAACTAAAAAAATATTCGACACAGATATTGCAGGTGCTTGTAGAAAATACATAACCACAACCCTACGCAAGAAAGAGCTCAATATTAGTGTTGTACTGTGTAACACACTTTGACACTTAAGGTGGTAGTGTCGCCAAAGCAGTTTTGCTCATAGCCTGCAAAATGAGAACATTTTGCTTTGAAATTGTACGTTCACTGAGAAACTAGTGAAATGCCATAAGGTGTCAAATAAATACTGCCGGGCACTAGACTACCAATATCTACCAATATTTTTAACCAATCACCATTTGTGAGCCAGACATCACACAATAGAGACATAACAGTTCAAAAAATGAAGCCAGATATCAGATTGGCCAGCTTCTGAAGTACATGTAATGTTTTGACGCACAATTTTTTGCCACAAATAAGAAAAATGAAAAATGAAGGATCGTTTTTCTTTTGATTTCAAAATTAATGTCTAAATTTTTTACAAATTATCATTATTGCTGTGGGTACTTTATAGGTTACGCACAGTTTCACAGTTCAAACATGCATTACTCCACAACCACTCAAGCAATTTGCACTAAATTTCGTGTGCATAAATTAGAGCATATGTGCTTTTACCTTGTGCAAAAAATCTAAACAAAAAGTTTTTTAATTGTGACGAAATTATCGAATGTGAATAGGTTTTCAAAACGTCATTTTTCCGACTTTGCGACTTCACTGCCAACTGTATGCTGCATCAATTTTGCTGAAACTTGGCAAAAATATTTGCCTTGAAACATATTTTTAAAATATATTAAGAACAATGACCTATCTTTCACTGAAAAAGTTTTATAGTCGCGCAAAATCGACTGCTTTCGCGACACTACCCCCTTAACTAATTGTACTGGTAAACCAGAGAACAGTAGTGTCTATATTATTATTATAAAAATGCCCTTCACAGAAGGGCAGCAATGTTAGTAGAATAGGAAAGCGGAAAAATGCTAATATGCTTGTTAAACACCCAGGACAAGTTTTGCCGCCGAATAGGAAAACGCAGCTTGCTAAATGAAGCGGACAAGAGTTGTGTCAGAATAGGAAAACGCAGCTTTTTAAATGAAACGGACAAGACTTGCGTCAGAATAGCAATCGCCCTGCGACACGTCAGTGCTTTCTGCACCCTATTCGCGCGAATAACTAGGAAAAGCATTCTTGCCGCTTATATACTATCACATATTCACATGTCAGGACTTGTTAGTGTAAAGTAGATATACAGTTACTTAAAACTTCTTCACATATTACATACATATCTATTTTTGTAAACATCTTTCCCGAAAGTTACGAATGACATATTTTAAATAAACATTTCACAGCAAGTACATACTAATATTCAACACGAAGCTTAGTCTACTTAAATGTTTATGATGATTAAACACATGTACGTATATATGTGTTAAATTTAAAACGAATGACCGCTATGATCGATTAATGATTCTTGTGAATGTACGACTCATTACAAGAATGTTTATTCCGGTAATGGCTTGCCTTTGTAAATAACATCAAGAACCAGCTATGTATACTATACTTTTCCGGCAACAGAGCAGCTCATGATAATGGCTGATTAGTTCGCGCGAATAGGGTGCAGAAAGCACTGACGTGTCGCAGGGCGATTGCTATTCTGACGCAAGTCTTGTCCGTTTCATTTAAAAAGCTGCGTTTTCCTATTCTGACACAACTCTTGTCCGCTTCATTTAGCAAGCTGCGTTTTCCTATTCGGCGGCAAAACTTGTCCTGGGTGTTTAACAAGCATATTAGCATTTTTCCGCTTTCCTATTCTACTAACATTGCTGCCCTTCTGTGAAGGGCATTTTTATAATAATCCTATCCATTTTTCCGCTTGAGAGATTCAGCTTCAAATCATGAAAATGTTTTCACGGGATCACAGGGGGCGGGGGTTGCACAAGTTTTGGTTATTACGTAAATCTGGCAACAAAACAAATAGCACGCTGCAATGCACAGTAAATATATGGGTTTATATTCGAGTACAAGACGACAGGAGTGGGTTTATATTCGAATAAAAGACGACAGGAGTCCATCTGTATATAACTGTTTTGGCTACACTGCTTCTTTTTTAGAAGAAAACAATTCTTTTTCCTCACAACAACGTTATATTCACGTTCAGCACCTCAAATTAACCTTTTTCACAGTTTTTCAACAAAACTAAGAAAATTCAAAAATTGGGTCAGTTTGACATTCTGGCACTTTGCCAGGATTGCCAAGGTGGAACAGTTCTTACGACGCGTACCAAACAGTATCAGCTGACACGCCTGGCTTATATATTAAGTTGCAATAGAAAAACAGAACAAGCCGTTATCCCTTAAAGCGTTATACATTGATGAAATCATGAAAAATCATCTTTTCAACGGTATATATCACAGGGTGGTACACCAGTTCTGGCTACAACGTAAATGCGGCAACAAAACAAATAACACGCTGCAATGCACAGTATATGGGCTAATATTCGAATACAAGACGACAGGCCTTCATCTGTAACCGTTTTGGCTGTACTGCCTACATATTTCCTATGTATAGTACACACAACCGTACTTGACCACTGAGCACTATTTTGGAAGGAAATACTAATTATTTTGTCAAAATAACGTTATATTCGCGTTCAGCACCTCAAATTACCCCTTTTCGCAGTTTTTTGACAAAACTGAAAAAATTCAAAAATTTGGTCAAATTGACCATTTTGGCACTTTGCCAGGGTTGCCAAAGTGGAACAGAGCATACAACGCAGACCAAAACGTATCAAATGATACCCCTGCACATATATATTACGTTGCAATAGAAATACAGAACGAGCAGTTACCCATTAAAGCGTTATACATTGAGAAAATCATGAAAAATCATGTTTTCAACGGTATCACAGGGGGGTGCACCAGTTCTGGCTACTACGTAAGTCTGACAACAAAACTAATAGCACGCTGCAATGCACAGTATATGGGTTTATATTCGAATACAAGACGACAGGCCTCCATCTATAACCGTGTTGGCTGCACTGCCCATAGGTAGCCTACCCCCATAATACACGTACAGTACCTTCCGAGCCCCCTCCCCAGCGCTATAGTGGCACGATCGACTCCAAAATAGCAGATGCACTACAACCCCACTACACTACCATGCATGCAAAAGATCAGACTTGGGCTGTTTGCGTGACGTCTCAAAAGCTGGCACATATTTTTACCGGACTTTGCCATTTTTCGAGGCCCAAAAAAGGGGTTTCCCCCCTCCCAGCAGAGCCAAAACGGCAAAGGCCTAGAACACCTTTTTGCTAATGCCTCTATTCCCAACCAGATTGAATATAAATAGCACAAAAAAGTGCCCCGCCAATGTGTATTTCTTGAGATTTGCGACCGGGAAAAAAAAAAGACGGAAAAATCCGAGTTTGCGGGAGACGATTTTTCATATCTCGGGTAATACCCAACCGATTTGCCTGAAATTTGGCCAGCATGTAGCCGTCCCCCAGGCAAGTACACATACCAAATTAAAACAGATTTGCTTGCATAAATTTTCAGTTATTAAAAAAATTCATTTTAAAATCTCGCAATATGGTGTGTGGGTCCTATTCTAGGGTTTGGCGCTATCGCGCCAACCCTGATTGCCGATTAGATGCGTACGTTTTCGGCTTAAAAAGAGCAGAAAGGAAGCCAAGACACTATTTTGTAAACAAACCCATCATCTCTGGTTCGTTGCGTGACTGATTATATTTACCGAGTTCAATACCACTTGATGGAACGCATAAAATCAGACAAAGAAATAGGAATATGTCGATCATAACTTTGTATAATTATTACGCTAACCTTGGTCAGCAAATTGCAAGACGTTTGTAAAAGTCATAACATAGCGTTCCCCTAAAATAAAAAAATAACATTCAAAATGAGCATAAGCATTTACTCGGATTACAGACTGCCATAGAATAATGAAAAAATGTTTAGCTACAATTTAGTCGTTTGCGCCACACCTTAGAATAAGCGAAAATCACCACAATGGGTACTTACTACTTTCGAAATCTATTTTTTTAAAAACTGAACTTAATACTGTGCAAGTGACTGACTTTTCGTGTCAGTGAATAAATTTTAACTAAGTGCAAGTACATGTATGGTGGGCGGTTATATTATGCTCACAAAACTTCGGAGAGATTGGTGCAGTCAAAAATTAATTTGCTAATTTTTTTTAATTCCTAGTTGCTGTACTAACCAGAGTATTTGTTTTTTTACAGTCTTATTACAGTACTAGTACTTGAGCTTTTTTAGTTTGAGTAAGGAAAAGTCCCACATTACAGATTGACGGAAAGTCGATTCATTTATTTGTTGCTTTAAAGAATGAAATTTAACTGTATTAAAAGCAGTATTTTCTAACAATATTGCAACCAATTCATACAAATCCACGTTAACAGTATATACTTATTCAAACCGCTTAGTGCTGTTTCCGACTAAAACAAGCTACGCTAACTACGAACCGATAAAGCTGACATAGATAATTGAAACGCTCACCAAAATTAAAAGTAGCCTATGATCACAAACCTTCAGTTAATATCTGCTTGAACACGGAGTGTGACCAAAAACTCCAAGTTAGCGCTAAGACACGTGAGTCCACACCTAAAACATTGAAGAAGTGAAAAGCATAAAATGTACATAATGAAATATGTACAGTACATTGCAAAAAAAAGTTTCCAATACGTTACTGGTAACGAACATTCGTTACCAGAAAAAGACGAAGCTTCGTCCAAAAGGACCAAGATTTGTCCTAAAAGACGAAGCTTGGTCCAAAAAGACGAACGTTTGTCCAAAAAGACAAAGCTTCGTTACCAAAAAAAGACGAAGGTTTGTCCAAAAGGACCAAGTTTTGTCTTAAAAGACGAAGCTTGGTCCAAAAAGACGAACGTTTGTCCAAAAAGACAAAGCTTCGTTACCAAAAAAAGACGAAGGTTTGTCCAAAAGGACCAAGTTTGGTCTTAAAAGACGAAGCTTGGTCCAAAAAGACGAAGGTTTGTCCAAAAAGACAAAGCTTCGTTACCAAAAAAAGACGAAGGTTTGTCCAAAAGGACCAAGTTTTGTCTTAAAAGACGAAGCTTGGTCCAAAAAGACGAACGTTTGTCCAAAAAGACAAAGCTTCGTTACCAAAAAAAGACGAAGGTTTGTCCAAAAGGACCAAGTTTTGTCTTAAAAGACGAAGCTTGGTCCAAAAAGACAAACGTTTGTCCAAAAAGACAAAGCTTCGTTACCAAAAAAAGACGAAGGTTTGTCTAAAAAGACCAAGTTTTGTCTTAAAAGACGAAGCTTGGTCCAAAAAGACAAACACACGGAATACGACTCCTACAAGAATACTTACTAATATCTCACAAAAGCGCATCAAACTACCTGCTACAACAACTTTTTAAAAGTAACGTAATATATAAGGGTCGCGTCAGGGAGTTTTAAAATATAATGAAAGAGCACAGAATAAGTAAACATAAATACGAAACAAAAAGTTTAAAAAAACCATGAGTTAAAAAACACGGAAACTTTATTACCAGCTGCAGAAGAAGGCAATAAATCACTCAAGCTAGCAAAGTTTCTATGAAAATCTACGGCACCGGAATGGCGTTTGGTTAAAATATAAATGAAATATCCATAATAAAGAAACGTGAACAGCAGAGATGATATAATCTGAAACAGGTTAATCTGCAAAGTAGTGATTTTCCGTTTACTACAAAAATTGAGATCAGCCATACTAATTTGGGCTGTTGAGATTTGAGAGTCATCTTCTAGTGGACATATAAAACTCTATCTACGGCATATTACTTTGGTATATCAAGTGCCAACACCATACCCAAACAGTGTGATTAACTGACTTGGGAAAATTGAAAATTTATTTTCAATCTGCATAATTTCAATATTTTCAATTTGTCAATAGCTTCCTGCTACCCAATTACTAATCAACGGCAGACACTGCAAAAGTGCAAAAGTATAGCAAATTTCACTTTTTCATACCAGTAGACTGAATTAATTCACGAACAACTTAATCTCTAAACGTTAATACGAATCGTACCATGGCCAATCCGAACGCAGCTAAACCGTAAGTTCTCGAAAGCCAAACAGTGAATAGAAAATACAGGATGCTTCGTAAACAAACCATCACAGCTTCGGCACATGCCTGAAATGACGTTATTTACTAATATTGTAATGCAAGAGGTCTCGACTCCAATTATTGTCACTCTCAGAGACGTAAATTAGATTGGAAGTAAATTAAATTAAATTAAATTAAATTAGACAGGAAGCTTAACCCCTCACCAGAAACTTCTAGCAGACAACGTATTTCTATAACAAGCAAACAATGGCAAATAAATGGCTAAATATGAATATACAAATAAATAGTAAATTTCTGCGTATTCGAAAGTCCCCGTGGGATTACACTACGCACCTTTAATTTCACAAACAGGAATGACTGTCCGACAATCCACAGTGGCTCAGCCAGCGACTCTATGAAAATGCTGACCGCAAAGCAGACCACTGCGAGATCATAATTGGAAGCCGTGGCCAGGCTAGGCCGAGTCAACAGGAAAGTCCAAATCAGGCCAAAAACCAGACCCAATGACAGACACACCAGCGGACTGAAATAGAAGACAAAATTTTATCATGACAATTTCTTTTCGGTGCAAAAAGAGCGAGCAAGTTCTAACTTGAAGTTAATTAGTGAAATAATACTTAACCTTTGGCTAAGCTTAATAACAGGTGGTATAAAACATAAAAAATGCTCAGTAGTTTTTTACCATGACAAATAATACTTAGCCTTTGGCTAAGCCTTTTATACCAACTGGTATAAAACAAAAAATGCTCAGTAGTTTTCAAAACCAGCAAACAAACTTCCGGTAAACTCTTAAAACCAAAAGATAAGTGCACAAAAATGAATTTACGCCTGATGTGACAGGTCTTTGTGACAAATAATAATAAACGAAGGAAATTTCTTCTCAACTGCAGAATAATGAAATACGCACATCGAGATTCAAAAAATCAGCAAGTATAACAAAAAATACCAAATCCATAAAACGTTTATTGTTTTCTTCCAATCATGTTGCTGCTGTCCACTAGTGAGGCAGGCTTTTCTGAATGGCTCACGAGCACAGAAGGAAAGTGTAGAGTAGAGCAACAGTAATCTAGAATAGTTTACATACCAAAATAATTATGAAAAATACATAGATTAGAATTATGCAAACTTGACCGTCTAATAATTTATAATCGAGCTTATTCCAAGCGTATGACTCAAACGGTGGAATGCATAAAGGCAGTTTAGCTCAGTCTTACTAAACGCAGTCTAAGGGCAACGTTCTAGTGTAGAATTTGTGTTACGATGTGCTAAATTACTGAAATAGAACGCCTTGACTGGTTTTAACGTAAGGCTGCCTTTATTACTCAACCCAAAATGTCTAATGCAGAAGACGTCTTCTATACAGTGAGCCACTGTTACTTGCTTTCTTTTGCTTAGCCGCAGTGTTGACGTTCCAAAGAGCGTTGAAAAATGTTGAATACCTTATGAATCGAGACTTTGCACTTCTCTATACTCATCAAAACAATGCAACCTCAGATAAAAGGTTCGCCGTCAGTATTCAAAAGCATTCATCTAAATTGCATATTAATAGGGGCGCTGTAAATATGCACTTACTAAACTACATGGGGCGCTCTGGAATCAAGATTTTAAGACAAAGTGACAAATTTAAACCTACGTCAAGAAGCAAACTTTAACTCGTTCAAGATGGTATGGGCCTTCATTTGATACCAATATCAAGATATATATTCGGAAACATGCCAATTTTGTAATATTTATTGGCGAATTGCCAGTTTTGTGAAAACTGAGCACAAATTTATTAAAAATTTATCAATTTACATTAATCAAGGTGTTTTACACCATATTAAGTATTAACTATTTCAACAATAAAATGGCAACTTTATGCCATTCGTTATAATTTTTGATATGACTCCCGATTATCTTATTATCTTAATGTAAAACAGAAACAAATTACTCCTTAATTACCGAACATTGACGATACCCAATGTTTCTTTCGTTATGAATCTAAGTAGGGCCGCATTCAAGAAGAAGGTAGAGAAACGGAACACAATCTAAACAAATGTATAAATATGAAAAAGAAGAGAATAAGTTTCAAAAAATAAAATAAAACTACAATTATAAAACTACTACCAAATTTCTAACTCCACACATCTGAATGTTTTTCAGTTTCGAAAGTGGAGAGCGGTCACTTATGAATTTCAATCCAACCCTAGTCGTCTTGAGTGCAAATTTCAATGGTACACATAAATCAATGCCTGAACACTGTCAGTGTCAGTAAGTGCACACGTGATTCATATTTCGATTCATATTTTGCTCAAGTCTCAACTTAGCATTACTAATCACCAAGATCTGGTCTTTAGGTAAACAATGGTTGTGCCTGTCTGTTCGTATATACCTTGAAAGTGTCAGAAGTAAGAGTGAGAAGGCTGAGCCAAAGTTCATGTCAGATGGTCACGTCATAAGTTAGTAATCTATCGTGATTATCCTACCTGTATAACGACATTATAGATTGTTGACTGTGAGAAACTGGACAAGGGATCCATATTCTTCTGATCCCAGTGACAGAGTTAGCGATTTTTCTGCGTAAAGTTTGACAAGTTTTACACGTTCAACTAAAACAGATGCAACAGTGACCATTATATATATACATTGATACATATTCTATGACACAGGGATACATTCTATACACATAGGCGCAACATCTACGGACATTACTTTTCCACAAATAATTTCACAGGATTCACTAACAACAGTTTACTAATCTATTAGCACCATTTTGGATGTTCATGATTTTTTACTCACTTGCACTAATGTCTGTGCACTACTCTTTTGGAATGTCTTGGATAAGACACCCAACCAAGTGACACTGTCACCGCAAAGCTATGAGCACTCACTCATCTAGTCATACAGCATCTGCAGCCGTATGACCGTTCAGGGGGGAACTTAGAAATTATCACGCTACAATCAGATCCTAAGCACTGCCAATGGCCTTATTATTTTGTAATTTTACCGGCTAAACCTACATTCGGCTGTATGACGCGACTGGCGTAAGCTTGTCCTGAGGCCAAAGGAAGATGAACACAGTACCAATACTCAATACTAGTCGATACTAGTATTACTAGTAGTAGAAGTAGTGAATACTAGTAGTATGATACTGAATTGCCATTAAAAATTTGCACAATAGCTCAACTGTCTCAGTCCCTCAATTTTATTCATGCAAATATAGGATTTCCCTTTGGTAAAACTTAAAATGTGGTTAAAACGGGAGCCCGCTTAAGGGGGGGGGGGGCTACCCAGGTCAAAAATCAAAGTTATCCAATTCTACTTATTTTCACATGTTACTCCCCCAAGGCAACCCAACGTCAGATGCGAACAATTAAGCTTGAAGGTTCACTTTTGGTTCAGTGCGTTCGTCAAGTGTATATATTTACATAGGCAAAAGTACGCAAAAAGCCTAAAAGTAGCCCTTAGTTGAACAGTTCTAACACAAACCACATCAAGCCAATCAGGCTGAAACTTGGCATGGTAGCAGTCCACATGCATGCGCAAAATCGTATAGTAAATGTATTTTCAATTCTAAAATCGAGGGCGAAATGTGAAAGAATGGCTGTTTTTTGGGCACGCCAAATTTGAGTGATTTTACATTTGGCGTCACTGCTCAGGCCATGGGCAAAAAATTAAAAAAATGGATCATAGAGGTTGAGATATGAATTAGGCTATCGAATCATGTAAAAATCAGCTTCGTCAGTATTAACAAAAATTTCGAGTAAAGGAGCACAAAAAACATTTTTTGCGCCTATGATTTACACGTAAAATTGAATTTTTGAGAATCCCTAGTAAAAAATTGGCAAAAGCATTGGTTCCAGTTTGTTACATCTGCGATGCGCCTTCCCTTGGGCTACATTGTGTGCAAATTTGAAGCGAATCGGAGAACCTAAAATTTTCACTTTTACAGGTACCCCCCCCCCTTAAACAATACCTTCTTCAAATTGCGCTGACCTCCCCAGTCCCTAGGAATACATACTTTTCGTCCCTATTTTGCCGTCCAGTATTGGACGACAGGCTGGGAAGACCTTGCTGCATCGTAACTCTTCGATTCACAGTACGCCACACTACCACAGTTGACTGCTCACTCAGTATTTTAGAATCAAAAGCAAATCAAAAACGGGAAAGCATGAAGACGAGCAGGAAGCGGCTGTGCAATAAACTATCCATCTTTACGTGCATCCATTAACTACACTTCTCTTATTACAAAGAATTAAATACACTTTTCATCTACATGTTCCTAAACTGTTCGACTTTTCTAATTCAACATACGTAAATTCCGTCTCAAGTTTCTCAAGAATTTTCTCACATAGCTTCACAAATCGCCCTTCGGTTTCAAACATTGCATTAACAAATAAACTGCGTCACCTACTATTTCCAAAAGTAACATGTCAATTCAAAAATTTCAAAAATCAAACACTTGAAATTGTAAAAAATATTTACTTTGCACAAGTATACAACAGGCATAAAAACAGCCTCAAATACATAAACTAGAGAGCAATCATAAGTTGGTCCACCACAGCTGATGACTTGAAATAAAAAAGCATAAATAGAATAAAATACAACTAAGTGAATAGTATTCATGAAATAACTAGACAAGACACAAATAGAAGACAATATTAAAGCACACGATTAAAAAAAATGTGACCTAGAAAATCAACCCAAATTGATTACCACACATGTACAAGAAGTGCTAGTATGAGGCGTTTCCCAAAACTATGGCTTAACTTGGCTTCTTACAATTTCTTGCCATTCTCAGAATCTCGGCTATTAAAAGCAACTTTAAAAGGAACACTCGGAAAGTGGAAAGGAGGGGGTAGGCTGGCTGCTTGTGCCTTAGTAAAGTCTTCCCCTTGTACATAATAATATGGTCAGGTCAGACTCAGTCACAACGACAAAGCTTATAATAAAAGACACAATAATACAGTGTTAGTCAGTAATTCTAGGGTTGGGCGCTGTCGCGCCTACCCTGATAACACAGAGCGGGTAATATGACTGTTTTTAATTCTTTACGTAACTATATATTTACTTTGAGAATTGGCTAAAACGTCTAGACATTCTCATACCTGGCTTAAGATGGTAGTTACGTTTTCGAAGTTTTTGCAATAATTCAAAAGTTACTTGATCGAACATAATCAATTTTGGCACGGACATTGCGAATGTAAATAGAAATATTTCAGCTAATTTTGACATTCATTCATACTTTTACCGCTAATTTGTAGCTCAAAAACTGGATTTTTTGTGTATTTTTTTAGGACTTACAAAATTGTATACAAATTTTTGCGGCTCTTACACTACTAAGAAAAGCCATTCAAAAAAGGTCTAACCCATTTTATTTTAAGAATATTTTTAGCTAAAATATGACATATTTCTATTAATCGTTCTAGGCGATCTGTAAAGTTTTTTTACCTCAATTCTGACTTCTCATGCCAATATCACAAAATACGACAAACCACTTGGCACCATAATTTACATGTCTATAGTCCCTTATGCATCTATTATACCTGCAAAATTTGATTAGTATATGTCACAGCAGCCAAGAGCATTGGCAGTGTTAATAAACCCCTTCAAAAATTGCAAATTTTTTTCAGTCTCCTGAAACGCCATTTTTTAAACTTTTGTCCGCCATTTTTTCAACGGGTACGGGAAAACTGTGCTTAATGTAATATTAGATGACCCCAATAAGGCCCTATTTAACTAAATTGAAAATTTTTAAAAATCCGTCAATTCTGAGCACAATGAGTGATTTCAGTTGAAGTAGCCAATATCCTGTTCAGTTCATAAGAATGCAAAGAAAGCATATTTGACAGTAGCCAAATAAATTTGCCCTGCACCTTTTTCGAATTGAGTGAAAAGGTTGATTATTTTTTTAGTTACAGCCTACCAAAGTCATAAAAACTGCCATTTCTTGACTTTTTAGAAAAATGTGAGGCAAACTTTTGCTCACTGTAAAAATTTGCTAAATTATTACGTTTATTTAAGCATACCAGCACTTTCATAACACATCAACGTGCCTTTGGTATAAATTGTTTGACTGTATGTGGAATTTTGTTACCACAGTGAAGAAATAACTAAATACAGGGAAAAATGCATAAAATTTAGCTGATAAGCTTAATCAAAATAGTTGGCGTGCACACTGTCAGTAACATCGACTCTTGAAAAATTGTAATTTTGTAAAAAATAAGTTTATTAATAATATGCAAAAGACCGCTTGTAAATTGATTTAGTAACTGCTACAAAATTGAACATTGAAAAAAGCTGCGAAAACGTAAGTACCACCTTAAATCAATGTTTGCCTAGAAAGTTTCAGAAACGTCAAGGAAATCTAATTCTCCTACTGAATGTCCAGATCAAAATATTTTCCTATACTTCTCTAATTTACCCACTTTTGCACGAAAAACTATGTAGTTCAGAAGTTTAATTCTATTAATTAGTTTATTTTAATTCTAAAGACTGAAAATGACTTTCGAATAATATCACAGCAATAAAAAGGAAAAGTGTCCAGCTGACATCTAGTTTGTATTGTGGTTATAATAAGGAGATCCTTTAACAACAACAAAAGATGTTGAGCCACGAGTTGGAACAGGTGCCATATACTTCAAACACACGTTTCCATGCTCTTGACAACAGTCTATTCTCCTAACACCCAAAATTGATTCTCGCGACCTCAGTATTCATTCAACAAATTTTGGTCAGATTGTAATCCAATGCAAGAAGAAGGCAAATTCGCTATTTGAAGCAAAGAACTCATAAAAATATTCAAGGTTGCATGGTATAGTCATACACACACAACGTATAGGTATAAGCAAACTTATAATGATTGAGATAGCCGCTTCGTCGACCACACGCTGCACGCGACAAATGTTCGACTCAAACTGTCGTTGAATTTCGGCTGACGAATTTGGGAGCAGTCTGAAACAATAATATCTTGAAAAACATCCACATAAAAGGCTCATTCTTTGGAATCGACAAGTAGAATTAATCAGCTTCTTCGGTAGCAGTGCAGCAGGAATTTGATCGCATATATCTATCCTTGGATGCTGGATCCTTGGATGTCATAAATAAACAATATAACAGCTCATCGGATACATACGCCGTAATTTTTGGCAAAGTGAGGCTTCTTTGGCTTCAGTTGCCCCCTCCCACTTTTTGGACTCACTCACTTTTGTAAACATCGTTAACATTTTTTATTCCACCCCCTCAGTTTAGATCAGCTCCCTCTTTCAAAACCGAAAAAATGTCAGAATACTGTAATCTTGACTACACTAAACCAACTTAATGAATCAAACCATAGACTGTATTTATTCATAACACTCCAACTATAATGGTTAAACTTACAACACTGACTTTACTACTTTCTGCTGGGTGAACAGAAGAAGAAGTACCAGGCCTGGAACAACGGCAGTGACTGACCACCGGGTGAGCCGCAGCAACTGAAACAATATTGTACTGATAGCAGGGGCGCAGCCAGGATTTTGAAAAGGGGGGGTCGCACCTTGTCCACTTTTTTTGCTCTTTTTTTACACTCACTGTTACGTGGTCCGTGGGCGTCAGCCACCACAATCCATTTTTTACATAAAAAAACGTAGATTGGGTCATTCAAATTAAATAAACTCAGTGTTACGGGGGTGTGGGGGCGGTAGCCCCGAGAAAAAATGGGAATTTTTTCGATTTTTAGGCCAAATTCGGTCAACTGGAGACGTATCAGAAATTTTTTCAGACAGGAAAATTAAAACAAAAGATGGGAAAGATCAGACATTGTATTACGCAATAGTAAATGCAGCATTGAGCATAATATGTACTCTTGTAGACATACATAAGCTCTGTGAAAAATAATAAGAAGGAATAGTAAGCCACAGAGTTGCAGGGGTCTGGGGGCGGCAGCCCCCAGGAAAAACTTTTGAAAATTTTCCGATTTTTAGGGCAAATTTGGTCAATTGGAGACGTATCAGAAATTTTTTTCGGCCGGGCTATAAAAACCAAAGGGGGGACCCTTGTTGACAATTTCTTCCGGTTTGACCAAAAGCGGGGGGGGGGGTCGTGACCCCCCCTGGCTACGCCCTTGACCAGGGTTTTTTTTCAAAAAATTTTGTGTGCATAATTGTGCAAAATTTTAATTTTAGTGTGCAAAATTTTATTTTTCTGTGCAAACTGTAAATGCGTGTTTTCTTCGCCTATATAGAAGCAAATATACGCATTTTTATATATTTGGATACCTAGGTACGATCAGTGGCGTACCCAGACAATAATTTCGGTGGGGAGAATGACTTCGACTTTTGTAATGGGTGAAAAGGCACATTTTAGCAATTTTTAGCCCCTAGAAAAAATTGGGCGATTTTTTAAAGTTTTAGACCCAATTTGGTCAACTGGAGACGTATCAGATATTTTTTCCAGGCCGACCATAAAAACCAAAAGGGGGACCCTTGTGTAAAAAATCACTTGGAAAAAATTTCGGTAAACACAAGTAAATGTAGCATAATATACTCGTGTAGACAAGCAACTGCAACATAATGTACTCGTCCTCGTGTATCCATGCATAGGCTTTGGTGAAAGATATGTAATAACAAGGCTTAGTAAGCCACATAGTCGCAGGGGACTGGGGGCGGTAGCCCCAGAAAAAAATTGATAGAAATTTTGATTTTTATGCCAAATTTGGTCAATTGGAGACGTATCAGTAAATTTTTCCGGCCGGACCATAAAAACCGAAGGGGGATCCTTGTGTAAATAATCACTTGGTAAAAATTTCGGGGGAATTCCCACCATCCACCCTGGGTACGCCCTTGGTAGTTGTTGCTATGTTTATGTTGGCGTGCTGAAATTCTAAATATTGGAAATTAATGGCATTAGCACAATGGCTGTCAGATGTAGATCCAAGAAATTTTTTGAGCGAAGGGAAACCGACCCATCTTCCTTGACTTAATCTTGCAAAAATGTGTATGCCATAATTGGCGCCTGGCAGGGGTCTCGGGGCGGCAGCCCCCAGAAGCCACAGCTTTTGTGGAATTCTGAAATAAAATTTGCATTAAAAAATTTTTCAATAAAAAGAACTTTAAGCAACACTTTGTTGACGAATCTGGGTGACTGCGGGGCCCAGGGGAGGCAGTCCCAAGAAGCCAGAGCTTTTGAAATAAATTTTGCATTGAAAAAGATATTCATCAATATTTGTTTAGGAACCTTGGTCATTGCTGGGATCTGGGGCGGCAGTTAGTGTTGGGACGAAAGTTCGGGTTCGGGTTCGGGTTCGGGTACGGTTCGGGTCATTTTTTCAGTTAGGGTTCGGGTTCGGGTACAAGTCAGTTCGGGGACGCAAAAAGTGGTTCGGGTACCTAAATTTTCTGACCGAATTACAATATTTTAATACCTATTTTTTTTTGAATTTCCAAAGATATTCAACATTTTTTAGTATAATAAATACTAGAATTAACTTCACATTTTTCAAAAAATCCCAAATTTTTTTAATTTATGCTGCTTTCTTCGCAGCAAGGCTGCACACGTGTTGTTAGTGTGCGTGTGTGTTCTCAAATTGTTCGAAATCATACCGAGGTTTGAACATAAATCAGCCCTAGGCCTGAACTCTATTCAACTCTATTAACGGGAACAATTCGTGAGCGCCAGCTTTCGAAAATGGCAATGAGAAATGACATATAAGAATTTGTTAATAGAATGCAGCGAATATGCAGAAACCTTTTAGTGTTTCGTCTCAATCGCGCATCGTGACAGCGAGTATCAATCGCTTATAGTATGATCACATTAACCCAAGCTGGATTGCATATGATACAAATATATCCATTTGTCAAATTATTCAAACTCAAAACTGTATAATCTCTGCGCCACACCTGGCACAGGCTGAAAAGTTAGCCTTTTTGGTACAATTTGTGTTAATAGTCAATTTAGGCGACCCCCTCCATTTTTGGTCAAACCTGAAGAAATTGTACACAAGGGTCTTCCCTTTGGTTTTTATTGCCCGGCCGAAAAAAATTTCCGATAAGTCTCCAATTGACCAAATTTGGCCTAAAAATAAAAAAATTCTCGAATTTTTTTCCTGGGGGCTCCCAGACCCCCGCAACAATGAGATTAATTTTTAATTGACCAGATTTGCATTTTTTATGTGCACCACTTCGTTAAAAAGTGCAAAAATAATTGGATTCTGGGGCTCACGCCCCCAGAACCCGCAATAGTGGGTTTAAAAAATTCAGCAAAAAATGGATAAGGTGCAACCCCCCTTTTCAAAATCCAGGCTACGCCCCTGGTAATAAATAACAATCGTCAAAAGGCCTGAACCTAACCAGCGCAAGGTCGACACTACCTGTCAGTAACGTCTGCTCAGCAAGGGAATTCTGACAAACTCATAACTCATCTACGTTGCCTCTTAACCTGTTGGTTTGGGCGTTCAACTGTTGGTTCAAAATTTGGCAGTTTGAATCCCACCCACAAGGTTAAATTGAATAGGATTTGATTAAGCATGAAACTTATTAAAAGTATTTATTCCTTGAAAGGTTGTTGACTCAATCGCTCCACACTTTTTTGACATTCTATATTCAAATACAGTAAGAGAGTAATGTCATACAGTTCATTTGGCCAAAGTTCGGGTTCGGGTTCGGGTACGAATGGTTCGGGTTCGGGTTCGGGTTCGGGTACGTTTCGAAAAAAATCCCAACACTAGCGGCAGTCCCTTGAAAAATGCAGAATTTTTTATTGTTCGGGCAAAATTTGTTTAACTAAAGCCGAAACAGAATTTTTTTGGCCGGCCCATAAAATTCAAAGGGGGACCCTTGTGTAAAGTTTTACTGGGAAAAAACTTCTGGGGCGGAAATTATTACCATCCCCCCTTGGTATATATGCCCTTGTTACGTTATATATGCATAAAATCATATCAGTGGCAGATCTAGAAAATTTTCAGGTTGGGTGGAGCAATTCCCCCCCCCCCACTTCGTGAGACAGTTTAGTTGTGGAGGTCTGGGGAGCTAGAGACTTTTGACGGCGAGTAACGCGAATTTTAGAAAAATATACCTTTAACAATTTGAACGCAAGTTATGCGCGATTTGCCAAAAAGCAGTATAAAGACCTCCCGCCGTTGGTGCCAGTAGATGTAGGGGTCTGTGGGCGGCAGCCCCCAGAATTTTTTTGATTTTGCATTGAAAACAGTGCATTTTGAGCACATCACAGACCCATGGGGCACTGTGCATTATTGTGCAAAATTTTAAAAAAGTGTGCATTTGCACAGGGTTTTGCACAAAAAACCCTGCCCTTGACTGATAGTGAAAAATACCAGGTCCAGTACCTTCTACAATGACAAAAAAGCGCCTACCTACATTCTTTCTACATGTAAACACTTTTGCAATGAGTGAAAGCTTCTTGAACAATTAATATTACAAAGAAGCAGTTTCTTCTCTATCTAATATATACAATCCAAACTACTACACGATGGTTTACCTATTTCATATGAACAAATTTCCATGACATAGATTCACGTGTATGATTAGATGAGTCAACCAACAATAATGTACCTGATTTCGTGGATTTGGCGGGAGGCGTGGGTTTCAACAAAGAAGTATCAGACAGAGGTCGCGCCGCTCTTAAACTGCTCCTCTGGTTTACACCGCTGCCGATATCATTACTGCTCGCAGAAGACTGTAAATTGAATTTTCTGCTCTGACAATGACTGCATACGTGCGATGTCTTCGCTGAAACAGGTCCACAAGACTGCAACAATATATACATAATACATACATTATACATTAGTCCCTTGGGCCAAGTAGTAAGTCTATTTCAGCACTATTAGTTATTAACTCGGAAGAGCATTATATACCCCACGCCCACAGGTGTATATAATATAATTGTCATGTCCTGGTTGTACGTACGGAATTGAACGGAATCGTGGGGTAAAAATCAGCACGGTCGCAAATCTCGAACGCAAATTCCCATCCCGCTCGCCTATTTCAATCCCAAATTTATTAAATTGAGGCGAAATTTATAAAAAATTTTGCTATTTGCTAAATTGCGAAATACTATATAACTATGGTGCCTGTGAGATTTTACTTAGAGCACTGAAATGGCTCTTACAAATTTGCACACTACAAAAGTAAAATGCACAGTATATACAAAGTCTTGTAAGTCTCTGCTACAGAGTAATATTCGTACAAAACACAACACGAATGCCGATATTATATGTAAATCTATGGCTTATTGAAACAGTCCGCAGAAAATTTTATCTGTCCGCCCGCACAAAAAAACGCAGCGTGTGAACAAAAGCTACTATTCCAATGCGTCCCGCACGCGACTTTGCGTTACTCTTTGCAGCAAAATTGACAAACTGCCTTGCAAAAAGTGCTGCAACCAATATTTCCGCAGCATTAAATCACACCAGTTCGATTAATTCGGGGTTTCAAACGCTACGGAAAAAAGCAAGACGCATGCGTTTCTAACTAAAACCCTGCGTTTTTCCAGACAATGCGTTTTGTGTGCCCCAAGCGGCGTTTTGTAGCAGCGGCGACAACGCTGCGGCAAAATCGGCTTCAAATGCGATTTACTGAAAGTATAATCACCAAGTAATATAAGTATATACATAGTATGGCATGGCAAACCGATTGCACGCAGCATATTTTATAGAAAAACTCACCTTCTAATCTGTCCCTGAGGTCACTGTTTTCCTGCAACAATTCTAATTGTGTAGTTTCCAGCTCCTTTACTTTTTCCGTAAAAGTGTGCATGTCCTAAAATAAAATAAAACAGCAATTAAAAGTGAGATCAACATTGTTGCGCCCTACATTTAATTCTCTACAGTTTTTAGTTTGAGCTAGGTAGCTTCAATGATAGAATCAAACATCAAAGATAGATAGATCAAAGAATTTTGGCTCACCTGCTTCATAATCATGGTAGTATATTCTGCAAATGATTTCCAATCACGTAAGGAATTGCGCAAGGCAGCATTTTCAGCATCGAGTAAATCACACAGTTGCTGAAGGCCATGGTTATTTCGTTCAAGCTCATCATACCGATCCGCGTAGTACTATAATTAAAAATATAATATATATTAATACTACATTGTCGAAAATCGAGATTTACTCTATGTCTCTTATGTGTTGTGTTAACTGTTAAATGACTTTGCACACTGGATTTAGACTTTTGAACTCGAAATAATTGCGTGTGATTAACATATACGTCAACAAATTACCTTTACGTTGTTCGATGACAAAGCTTTGCCAGTAAATGGCCTGCGAGTTGTTTCCATGGCGGCCTCGTCCAATTTGGATTTTTTAACATACATTATTTCTTCTAACACTTATCTGTGCATGAAAATAAAAACATAATAATAGAAAATATAAAATTTAAACTCAATGAGCCGCATAGTCACCAGTGGCGTATCCAGGATTTCGCATTTCGCAACGGAGGGCCTGCACTTTGAATAGCGACCCTCAGGCCTCGGCATCACCTCAACTGAAAGGGGGGGGGGGTGCGACCGGGTGAGGGTTATTTTGCGCTATGTAGATGACCTTAATCGGCTATATACGGTGTAAAAATGAAAAATATTGCTGACAATTATCATCAGAATTAACAGTTATTTTGTTCGGCTAAAAAAGCTTGTGAGGTAAGCGCGTGGTTAAAAACTCTTTAAATGTTGCGTTTTTTCGAAATAAACTAAAAAGTAAAATTGTCCATGCTCTGCCAAGCATTCAACTACGGGATCAAGTGAAGTTGGGGGGATAGTGATAGTGAACCCACTGTTTTGAGTATGTAGAGCATCTTGATGGCCTGGCACCCGGGCGCCCTCTGGCTACGCCATTGGTTGGTGCGTTAAGTTGACAACCCCACTTGCGGCACAAACTCCATTTTTGGTGGCACAAACTAGGCTGGAGAAGTGGAGAGTGGAGTTGGTGCCGGTTTGTGCCGCAAAAATTAGCTCGATTCATGCAACTTGTGAAAAGTTAAGTTTGAAATGTGAGACTGTCAACTTAACGCTTTTCAATGGCGTCAGCCCCACTTTCAACAGCAGTAGATCCTTGAAGCAACGTGAAACAAATAATAAACCCCCATCAAAATTTTTCAAAAAATAAAGTCGTCAGCCAGACTATAGTAAAAAATGTCGAATTTTTTCGCAAAAAAGTGTTGGCACAAACTCCAATTTTGTGGGACAATATTTTCAAATATAGGCGGTTTAATTTTTACACGGAGCAAAGTCTGTCATGAAAAGGATCAAGTACAGTTGGGGGGGGGGATAGTGGACCTATTTTTTGGTGTAGAGCACCTGGAGGGAAGCATTTTTTGTAATAGAACCCCTATCCACAAATTTGGATTTTCTGAGCTATGACCCCTTGAAAATTGCATTTTCAGTGCTTTCGGAAGTGAACGTAGGCCAAAGTTCGAAGCCAAAAATGGCTATAATCTTTGTTTTTGGATAGTTTTGAGTGCGTTATGATGTTTTAAGGCATCGTCTAGGCATAGGCTTAGTTGGCAGGATTCTCTAGGCTAAGCTGGCAGGATTTTTTCTTAAAATTTCGATTTTTTATTGCCTAAGCCTGAGCCTAAGCCAGGGGCCGTATTTTCAAATTTACCTGCAGGTAAAGTTAGGCTAACTTTACCCACAGGTAAGGTGAAGGTAAAGTTAAATCTGTGGGTAAAGGTAAAGTTAAAATTGAAAACAAGGTTAACGTCGACGGTTGAAGTTAAAAATTTGCACAATACATTAACTTTAGCTGCGAAACAAGATAAAGGCTGGAATTCACAACCTAACACTAACACTAACTTTTTCCTTAAATGTTAGTGAAACACTTAAAATTGGCCTCGAAACACTAACATTTTAAGTGTTTCAGGCTGAAATTTAAGTGTTTCACTAACTTTTAAGGGAAACTTTAGTGTTAGTGTTAGGTTGTGAATCCCAGCCAAAGTACTTTTCTGGCACGAATATTAAAGGTAACTGTAGCTATCAGATTGGCTTTAGTCATTGTCTGAGAATACGATTTTACCTTCACCTTACCTGTGGGTAAAGTTAGCCTAACTTTACCTGCAGGTAATTTTGAGAATACGGCCCCTGAACATAAGCCTAAGCCTGATACTAAGCCTAAGGCCCGTATTCACATACTAAGTGTTATTCACAAACAAACGCTAAGCGTTTGCTAAGCGCTAAGCGGTTAAGTATGTTTAGCATGGTAGAAGTTCAAGTTTGTGAATAACACTTAGCGCTTATAAGCGCTAACACTTAGTGTAAACACTAACTTTAAGCGTTAGTGTTAGGCCCGTATTCACATACTAAGTGTAACGCTTAAACTTAGTGTTTACACTTAGTGTTAGCGCTTATAAGCGCTAAGTGTTATTCACATACTTAGTGTTTATTTAAGCGCTTAGCAAACACTAACGCTTAACTTAGCGTTTCAATTTTGTATTCACATACTTAAAATTTAGTGTTTGGCTTAGAATTAAGGTGGCACTCCTGAAATGTGGGTTTTGGCCATTATTTTGAAAACGCGCAAAAATAAACATGCATCGTAAGAACAAAAGTTGATCAGAAGTGAATTTCCTTCAATTTGATGTACATATCACATAAAAAATTTTTTGAAGATTTTTGAGCAAATTTCGTTAAAAAAAATAGATTTTCACGGAAATGCCTTCACAAGCCAATGCATTTACACGTATGTAATGAATTTGAAAGGCTGAAAAACACTAGCAGTTGTGTTTTACTGAAACGTAATTAAAAATTTTTGGTGTTTTATTGAGTGTGGTATAACTTTTTTGAGAACTAACGCAATACTTTCTGCATGAGACAGAAATATAGTGCGTGTGAATACAAACGCAAATTTTCGGCTTGCGATTTTAAAAAATTGGCTCAACGAAAAAAGTTGAAATTTGGCACATAAATGCACCTTGTCATTTTCGAGCGGTCGCAAAATTTGATTTTTGGCAAATCGATAGAATCTAAAAAATTTAGCCAAATTTATGTTTTTCAAAAATCGCGATTTTAGGGTTTTTCGATATATCAATCATATTCATCAAAAATGACTTTTTGCGACCGCTTGATCACGTTGAGGCGAGCAAAATGAGCTATAGATTGTGCAACAGCTACTTACTTGTGAAGAGAAATCGCAAGCCGAAATTCCACTCACGTTTGGTCTACAGTGAATGCTAATTTGTATCAATCGACTTCATTTTTTGTATTTAGACATACAAAAAGACATACATAGAGACATACATTTAGACATACATATTTAGACATATTTTGTACTTTGATTCCAACACAGCTGAATTGTTATTTTTAAAACTTGCAGATGTAGGATCAGAAACGAAAAATATGGGATAGCCTCGACGTACTACGTTAAGAATATATGGTGAGGCGTTCATTGTTTTCCAGAATCAGAAATGTTTAGCTAGTCTGCCTTTTGGGGAGTCTGACTTACTTTTTATGTCCAGGGGCTGGGGTACACTTTTAAGCTCATGCCAGGCAGTTGAATGCCCAATGATTATATTTCCCACAATAAAAGCAGCATCCTTTCCCCCGTCTTTGGCTTGCGCCAGTCTGATGCACTTGGAAGGATGAGGATTGGTTGTTGGTAGGGGGTGGAAGAACGAGCGGCCAGATGATGCTTTGGGGTTATGTCTGGCCGGAAAAAGAGGCCGTTTGGACCACCGGCGGGAACTGGTATCTGGACCCCCAGTTTCTTGGACCGCGGCCCCCAGAAGCTGGCTTGTGTCCCCAGGGGCCCCCGCGAAAGGACAGGGTCGGGCGGGACTTCTTACGTCGTGCCCATTCTTCCGCGGCCCGAATCTTCTTTTCATCATCGCTGTCGGCGGCAATTTGGTCGCCTTCGTATTCTTCGACAGCGTCCCATCCTCCCATCCGCTCCTGTTGGCGAGCCGGTGGTCCAGCTTGTGGATGGCGTCGTCCAGCGTAGATAGCACTGTTGCGGGATCTAATTGGGACTGTCGAATGGCCTGCAATATGTCACAAACTAGGAGCATTGGAACAAATTGTATATGTAACAAACTGATAATTTAGCAACTCGTACTACATGCTCCGTCGGCATCGCCTTGTGCTGTGTTAGTGACGCACATTACTACTGGGATGACCGCTGTATACTCAGTAGATATGGTAAGGACGCACACTACTACGGGGGTGCCTTAATATACTAAGTAGACACGGTTACAGTACGTAGGTGCTATAGCTGTACTAGTTAATTGCTTAAGTTAATTAACACTACTTGCCTGCACGTTACTTTGCAACACTAGACGTCTATTATACGACTGTTTGACTGTGAATTCACACATTTCGACAAAACTAAACGCATAAGACTGACCTTTGACAACAATTCTTTGATTTCTGAGTGGAACTACAACTGTTTTGAGTTTCCTTTGTAGCGAAGTGCAGGCTCGTCTGGTTTTTTTGTCGGCATGACGGCCTCAAGTTTTGATTCGATCGTTCGCTGGACAAGGCATAGCAATTCAGCAGGATCCAACGAAGCAGCTTCGGTTGAGTTGTGGCTAGATTCATCTTTATTGTAATTTGGATTTTCGTTGGGTTGTTTCGAAGCTGCCATTACATGTAGAAAAAAGTGAGAATGAGCAGAGCGGTGGTAGACGACTGCCTCATATGTTGCAAATGCCTAGAGTGGCTGGCTGTTCTATATACGTACCCAGTCACGCACTAACCGTGATATGCAAATGAACTACGGTTGTCAGATAACTACTAATGACTATGTTCTTACTTCACCTGTAACTCTCTTAGCATGTCACTGAACTGTGTAATTGATCTACTTATATAAAAAGTTTATTGATAGACTTTCAGGTGGCCTGTAGCTCAATAGGAAGGCAGTTGAACTGGTAACCGATTAGTTGGCAGTTCGATTCTGACAGGCCACACAACTTTTTTCAATCTGTAGCTTTCATGCTGGAACACCGTTTTAAGCCGGTGTCAAGAAAAAAAGTGTCCGCCTGAAAAATGTTTCCCCCCGGACACTTTACTCCGGAAAAATGTGTCCTCCCGGACACTTTTTTCTGGAAAATTGTGTCTCCCCACCGGAAAATTTTGTCCTACCCTGCGGACACTTTTTTCCAAAGATTGTGTCCTCCCGGACATTTTTTCTGCAAAATTGTGTCCCCCGGTCATATTTTTTTGGAAAAATGTGTCCCGAGAACACTTTTCTGGAAAACTGTGTCCCTCGGAAGATTTTGTGGTACGAATTGGGCCGCATAGTAGTTGTAGTCTAAATGGTTCGTCAAATGGTAAGTTTAATAGGTAATAAGATTGTACAATGTACAATGTACATACTAGACATTTAAATAAAATACAGTAATGGTTTTGGTACTTGGTAGTACTTATCTTCACATAATTTATACAGTGAAGAAAATGAATGTGTTATAAAATTATCAGATATGCAAATTTTGGTGAAATACCCAGAAGTTCTCACAGCTCTTTTACAACTTCATAATGAACCATATTAATATTTATCATGTATCGCCCTTGCTCCTGCTGCTTGTAGATCCTGCTTCTTTCCGAGAACCGCCCTGGTTTTCGATTCGCTGCCATTGGTATTGTAACCAAATGCGGAAAGATTTCAAAGGCTTATCCAGAACCAGATTTCAAAATCGTATCCAGTCTGTCTGTACTACAGTGGCAAATATTTTTTTCTGTGGCCCAGGTACCAGACCTATTCAGTCTTGACTTTTCTATAGTATAACTTTCTGGGTTATCCAGGTGGACATAATTTTCTGAAAAAATGTGTCCAGGGGGACACAATATTCACGAAAAATGTGTCCGGGGGACACATTTTTTGGCGGACACTTTTTTCCGTGACACTGGCAATAGCCGAGCTATAGCCGGACATTAACAGTTATTTCTAGTCAAAACACAGCTATGGTTGGTGTTTATCTGGTCAGGTGATTCGTAGTTAATTTGCATATTTGCACAAATATGCAAATTAGTTTTCAGGCAGGCAGGCAGTTTGAAAAAATTGCATTCAGGCGTTTGCAGCGCAGTTTGCGTGCGCACATTTGAGCGCAGTAGCTTAGTGTTGTTATATTGCATATGATGACATGCAAGTCTTTGCCTAAAAAGCGGCCACTGGCAGATGTGAATTCTCAGATCTTGGAAACTCAGTCCAATCCCTAACCACGTACCGGAACCGAATAATTGCGAGTCGGAACCAACAGTTTTGGAACAAATTCAAGCACTGGAAGATGCAAAGACCAACTAGGATACAGCCAAACGAGTTTGCAGAGACAGAGAGGAGTTAAGCTCAAACACTGACGTTGACCAGTTCTCAGATCGTAAGTCGTTCTTTTTTTGATTGATTGCCATCTGGGCCCGGTTTCATAAAAGATCAGTTGCGATTCATTAGTAACACTGATATAAACTAGAAAATAAGTTATAACTTTGCGTTAAACTTAATGCTAATGTTGGAAATTTTTACGACATTGCCAATATGTTAGTAAGCTCTGTTAAACTTTGACGTTTGACCAGTCCTCATATCGTAAGTCGTTGTTCTTTTTTTGATTGATTGCCATCAGAAGGGGGCTGAAAGGGGGATAATGTTTAACAGGCTACATGCTATACAGGCTAAGGTTTTCTGGCACAGTATGACACTGTCACCTATGATTTAAAACAGTCATTGATTCAGGTTACGCATTCCTCTTTTTGAGGCAGCCCCCTAAGTATGCGATTACAAATAATCGTTCGGCAATCAGTCACGCTGATTTTGTTCAAAAAGAAGTAGACATTTATCCAAAGGGGGACACTTTTATCCAAATAAAAGTGTCCGGCGGTAAAGGGAACACTTTTATCTAGATAAATGTGTCCGGGGGGACAATTTTTTGGGTAGACACTTTTATCCATGACAAGCACACAACAAAATAATAAGTTCTATTGCCATTAGCCTTCTCTTGTTCATCCTCCCTCAACACTCAACAGTATCAGTGGAACTGTGCAGCAATTCTTCTGCCTTTGCGGCTCGTAAACCATTGGGCACCGCATAAAACCAGTAGTAAACGCTTAAAAAACAAGCAATTTTATCCCAAAACAAGGTTAGGTAGTATATTGTAGAAAAAGTAAATGTACAAGGTTTATCGTTTTGAGATTTTTTGTTTTAAAATTTAAGAAAATTTAATCCTGCAATTACATATGTGTAATTGTGTAGGTATTAATGCGTGCTACAATAGAAGCCAACCAAATTTACTTGAAGCAAACTCCAGAGTCAAAGTGGAGTCGGAGTCACTTGATTCGGGACTCTGGAGTCAAAGTATTGATAGTGTATGCTTTGACTTAGAAATTCGTCGGCGTAACATGAGCTTTATCCTTCGCGAAAAGTGACGAACAAAATTTTTTTAGTTTTTGGTTTCTGGATGTCTCTTGGAGTGTCAAGAAAAAAAGCCAAAAAACTGTGTTTGGCACAAATTTTTAACGTCAAACAGTTTCGTCGGCAAAGGGTGACGATGCTTTGAGAAAAGTGACGAACGTTGACCAGAAAGTGACGAACAAATTTTTTTAAAAAAACTTATATTTAAAATTTAAAATTTGCGTTAAAATTAGGTTCTAGTTCAGTTTTTAAAAAAATTGCAAAAATTTTGTTCGTCACTTTCCGGCCAAATTTGATAACTTTTCGCGAAGGATAAAGCTCGTCGTATGCCGACGAGCAGGGACCATGTTTGTGCGCAGTACTGTAGTTGGTTAGTGAGTTTGTAAGTTAATAAAGATATCACAATAAAGATATCAATAATTTTTTATTGATTATTTATTGCCTTTTCTACACATGCTCAGTTTTAAAAATCACCCCACTCGCCCGTTACTTTCCCGGGTCCGCTCACATTGTGCCAAACGCAGCCACTTATGTATGCGCAAAGGGCACTTGTCTGTGTCCCGTTCACGGGATAGTTGCCTCGGTTTCACGGCTATATAGCCATGGCTTCAACGTCAAACTAGCAAAATTAGCTTCTGCCTATTTCATGTGCTGGTTGACCTGATTTCAAGAAACACTCTGCTCAGTCCTATGCATACACTTCACAAACATACACAGCAGAATATTTTCAGCTAAAACTCTGACACTTTGCGTGTAAATAATTCATGACGGACCGCTATATTGATGCCCTAATTAGTAATTTCAGGCATATAGCCGCCGCAAAGGCATGTTTCTTTTCCAAACTCTGATATAATCCCTCCCGATGGATGCTTTATTGACCCGAATAATGCCCCCAGATTTGCCGAACCAACTTTATGGCTTTTGCGAGAGCTAAGAAGAGGCAAGCTAGTTCACTTATACATAAACAAAAGACATGGTTGTGAAAGACTGCTTTGAGTTTCAAAGAAAGCTTCACAAGAAGTCTCAAAAGAAATTAACTTCGTAGTTTTGAGCTGTGAGCTCCACTTTATAACCCAGGCTTTGTTTTTTTTAATTGCTCTGATCTGCATTTATGTCGTTATTTTTATTGCCGATTCAAACTACTTTCACCATTAAAAAATACAAACGATAATATTAGAATTGTCGAGATACATAGGCTACACAACTTAGCAGACGTGATGCTATTTGTTGATGCCAAGTTCTAAAATTCTAATAGAAAGGAGTAAAGAGCAAAACTCATGTTTTCTAATGTAAGCGCAAAATAGCGCAATTTAACGCTCATGCATTTTCTTCGCATTTATATTAAGATAATCTGTAAAATTGAGACGTGATTAACAACGAAAAATTTTCATGTGATAATACTTCGATTTTGAATGGGATGCTATCTTTCGTGGGATATTTTTGACAACAACTTTGCTGCCACGAATCAATACCGGTATCATTTTTTATGAAAAACATAAAACTAGATAATGCATCCTTTACCACTTACTATTCGATTTGTTGTGATCCTATTTTTAATTTTTTTTCAATCTCTGGTCTCTTCCTGAGTTTTTGACAAATTGATAGTTTTAGTATTGTATGACGTCATCTGACGCATCAGGCGTGGAAATTTAGATGCCGATTCCCATTTATACATTATGCTAAAGAAAGCTGTGTCTTGCATAAACGTTAACTTTGCTTCATGCATTAAAAAGGCTTTCCTGAATCTGTCTGTATTTGTCATTTCTTAGCTGAAAGCTTCGCTTTTCACTAAACTCAAGCTTGTGTTTTTTCAAATCTGGTCCGATGCAAGGCTCAAAAGAGCATAAAGTACTAATTTTAATTTGTTTTTGGCTAAATTTGGACGTTTTATTCCCTTTTCATCGTAACTTCTGCTCCTCAACTTGCTTTCATAAATCCTATATGTAATTTTTTTCAAGTCTGATCAATTATTCATACGTTTTTAGCTGCCTCGTTTTCAGTCTTTATAGCCAGTATAAGCAGAAAGATTCATGAATAAAGCGTGAATTGCCATTTTTCCAAATTATTTCAATATAATTACGTCATATTTTCTGTTTCATAGTTGGCAAATATGCGAAGCTTAAAACAAACAAAAAATTCACTTGGTATATGAGTGCAATACAATACTGCCATGAACAGCAGTAAGGAAAGCAACCAATTGCGACAGAAACAGAGTGTACCTATCTGAAAAATTGTAGTGAGATAGGGTTCTACAAACTTGGATGCAAGAGTTGGCTTCAATATGTTCTTTTCTCTGATTAAAATTGAAAGTGAAATTTTAGTGAAGTTAGTTTAAGGTGGTAGTTGCGTTTTCGAGGTTTTTGTGATTTCTATGTAAACTTTGCGCCACCAGTACTCAAGTTAGAAGTGACGCCTGAGCATAAATTTTTGGGACAGTATTGTAAAGGTCAAAATCCCCAGGCATGTCTCTCACTTTTTTGAAATTTCACCTGTGGACATTTTTAGACGGTTTTAATTACAAGAAAATATCCTAAATTTTCGGTGCGTTTGCTTTTCAGCTATTTTCTCAGTAAATTGACTAGTTATTAAAAAATGGGGGACATGCCTGGGGATTTTAAACATGTCAAAAACCTTACCAACTTTCAGCTCCAACAGATAGACGTATGCTTCAGAGCTGTGGCGCAAACTTTTTGTAAAAAATTTTAATATTTTGGAATGGACCTTTCTTTAGTCGCTTATACTGGAAAGAAAATCACAGGTTAAATTTCAAGGCATGGCATACATTTAGGAAAGATATTGTTCTACCTAATGCAAAAGACCGCTTGTGATTTGAATTTGTAAACGCTGAGCTATGGCTTTTTAAAAAAACACCTAAAAACGCAATTACCCCCTTAAAACGACATAGAATGAGTCGACGGTGAACTGTGGTCGTCTCAGTCTTCAATATCTGTTGTCTAAATCTGAAACCTCGGTTATGTAACACTGCTACTTATACATTTCGAGCAGCGCTGCGCCACAGTGCAGCAGGCTTCTTTAGAATGACATGTTTACAATGACAACGTGTGATTAGGTGAGAGTTGTGTGCAGAGATGCACGGGAGCCATCGGCGAAGGGACGCGGAAAAATCTATCAAAATTACAATTTGAGACCTCTAAGTGTTGTTTGTCATTATTTCATTGAAAATTGAAAGTTGAAATTGAAAACGCCTTTTTCAAAAAACTCTGTCCGCTCCCATACTGACTTTAATACGTGTCAATCTTTTGCTCATACCAGCATGCAGTTGCTACTTTTGAGCCCGGTTCACACAGACATACTTTTTACTTTTTACTATTTACTTTTGGGCCAAAAGTAAAAATTTCGGTTCATACAGAACGTACTTTTTACTTTTTACTTTTTACTTCTGGCCAAAAGTAAAAGTAGAAACGCGTTCTACTTTTTACTTTTTACTTTTGCAATCTAGCCAATCAAAATGCTCTCAGAGCTCCGCCTATTGAGCTTCATTATTATTGGTTAGATTTGCATTTTGACAGACAAGTGCGCCAAAGCCAGCCAATTGATTGCGATCTTCCGTAAGTAAAAAGTAAGCCTGTGTGAACACTTTTGCAAAAGTAAAAAGTATAAAGTCAAAAGTAAAAAGTATAAAGTAAAAAGGAAAAAGTAAAAAGTAAGTCTGTGTGAACCGGGCCTAACACTGAACAGGGTTTGTTTCAAAACAATAGTTTATTCTCTAGAAAAAACAAAAATATTTCTGCTGCCTTTCTGTTCGCAATAATATTATGTACTGTGTTACCTTACTATGTAATATGTACTATGTAGACCCTTTTCGTATAAAGAGCAAAGTAATTTGATCAACATAATTATAAGTCTAAATTATTTTTTGGTTTCCACTGCGAAGGTTCACTTTTCAAGGATCAGTTTGCCGTTCTCGACAAAAACAGCATATTAACTTATTTTCAGAATTGTTTTCAGTCAGAAACAACAACGATCACAAAAAGCTAACACAAAATTATAGAATAGGCTAACCAGTAACTACTGCATTTTTCATTTTACCAGCTGACCTTAAAAGACAGCGTGGAAATTAGGGCTTTAAAGTAAGTCAGCGTTTATTGAAATCAAAGTTTTAAAAAATAAATTTCCAATGTTTGTCATTATTTTGTGGGCCGCCATTTATAAGGGAAAGCGGGGACTATCAAAATTGAGCCTAAATGTTGTGCAGGCCTTTATATAAGACACAAGGCGCATCCTCTAGAAAATCTAGTCTAAAGTAACCGATGAAACTTTGCATTTTGTAGCGTAATGATTTCTAGGCTCGGCTTATTTGCGTAGACAGGGAACTACCTTTCTTTACCTTCTTTCTAAACCTCTCTTTTTATACCACACTAGGCTGAGCTATCTGGCTTTTATTATTCTTGAGCTGCAATTTTATACCGCCAGCAGAAAAACCTATTCCTTTGTGGAATCTAGAATTTACATTAAATTTATTGTTGCAATTAGCAAATCACATTTGGGACTTTGGTGAAGGTTTTCTGAAGAAAACAATATGGTTAGAAACATTGTGGCTGTAGCTGTCTATTTATAATGGTTTCTTGTGAGTGTGTTTTCGTGTAAAATATTGATAAAGTTGAGTGATCAGAGTGGGAATGACAATATGGGATTAAGAGATTATTCAAGTTTTTTGTAAATCATCGTTTCAAATACAGACTGCCTGGAGGGTATGTCCCAGCATTTTTTACAAAGTACATAGCGTGACTAGGGCCTTTATATAACTTGAACTGGATTAAACTAAATTTTGCAGATTAACTTAGTAAACTCAACATCGGTTAAATTCGTAAAAATTTGTAAGCAAATTGCAGTTTTAGAAGCTTTTGTCAAATTATATTTATTGAGTTACTGAACTTAATCTACTCAATCTAATCCAGTTAATATAAATTATGAAAAGGTCTTATGCGCAGTTATGTACTTTGCAAAAAAGTGCTGAGACACAAACTTCCTTAATGGAAGACGAAAAAACTTGTAGAAATTTATGAAAAAATGTTTTTTTTGTTTTGTCGGCATGTCCTCTCAGTTAGATTTCAGCCAGACCCTGGGCTTAAATAAAAACTTTAGTTTTTGCGAGAATTCTATAACTGCTTTATGTATTTCTCTGTTTTGTGTGTCAGAAGCTCTAAACTTTTCTATTTCAGTAGCTTTGCATTCAATTTAATGTAATGTGAAACTTTGTTTCCACGACCAGCAGACTTATTTTTTAAGCTAGTCCTTTCCTGCATGAACTGAATGAAGAAACAACAAGATCTCAATTTGCTTAACGAATAACTGAAGTGAAAATCAGTCATATTAGTACGGTTTTTAAGATCTCTAAATAGCAGCAGAAATGTCAATGCGCAGTTTTGTTTGGTTTTATTTCAATACAATAAATATTGGCTGTTTTTTAATACATAAATACTTAAATAGGCAAACCACAAAATTAGTATTGATCAAGCATCAGATGCCACCTTTTTCCTGTCGCTACCTCAGTAGCGACAGGACTTTACATTTGTTTTGCCCTACGTAAAATGCACGTCTACGTGTATTTTCTGTTGCAAATTTGTGTGCGTGTTTATGTGTAATTTTACTGCTGTGTGTGTGTGAGGTGAGCTGGCCCAGGCCGCTAACCAGCAAGCTTAGTTTTGATGTTGCTGGCTAGGATACTGTAGGGCATGTTCAGATACGTTTATTGTTTTTTAAAGTCCTAAGCATGACTTTTTCATTTTTCAAAAAACAACAGTCATTTTTGCATAATTATATCTTGGCATTTTTGATTAACCGTTTTATTTGTACCTAATTAATTGATCGCTTACGCGTTTATCACACCAACCACTTAACAAAACTAGGTATTTACTTTTAATGTAAACTAAATCAAAAAGACTAACACAAACAGGCTGATGCCCGGTTCAAACATTGTCTATAAGGGTCAGGTTGCTGTACAAAACTTTGTCCATAAGGACCGGTTCACAGAGGCTTACTTTTCATTTTCACTTAAGGGCCTGAAGTAAAAATTTCGGTTCATGCAGAACGTACTTTTTAGTTTTTATTTTAGCTATTAAGTAAAAGTAGAAATGGATTCTATTTTTCACTCAAGCATTATAGCCAATCATTTTGCTCTAACATAAGCTCCGCCTATTGAGCTTCACTTTGATTGGCTACATTTGCTTTTTGAACTGCAACTTCACCACGCAAGTCAATCGAAAGCGACTTGCCTTAAGTAAAAACTTAAGCTGTGTGAACTGTGAGCACTTTCGCTACGGGGAGCTACCCAGGTAAAAAATAAAAGTTCTTCAATTTTGCTTATTTTCAAATATGTTACTCCCCCGCACCTCTATGTACCTCTGATACATAAGAACAATTAAGCCTTTTGTCGGCCGAATGGACACACGGCTACAAGCATAAATTTAACCCAATGCCACATAACCTTTCAGGATGTTTAAAATATGTAGGTGGGTAGCGACAGGTTTAACTTCCTTTGAAGCAATTTCTTCCAAGTAATGTAGATTCTACCGAATATGATTTACATTAAAAACTACTGCAACGAGTGCAGACAGCAAGGCTGGTCGTGGCCATGGATAAGAACTCCATAAATTTTGCATGAAATTGCTGCTTGTTTGACCCATGAAGTTTATTGACAGCCCTTGTAATTGCTGCAATGGCTGAGAAAACTAAGCATACTTTTCCTCAGCTCTTTTCATTACTTGAGTTTGACCAAAAATTACTGAATTATGTGGCGTAATTTTCACGACTATTGCTGCAAATATTTTTAATGCAAAAAAACATTTTTTTCGTTAATTAATCACGAGCATGGCTTTTTTGCAGTTGGTCATACGTCAGTTGTGTCAAAATCACAACAAAGGAATAGTACGGCATTATGTTCGTGACAAGCTCTTATTAACAACTAATTTTAATAATTTTAACAATCAAGATTCATTTTGCGTCAGTAAGCCTAATCTTGGACACTAATAATGGACACATGTGAATACTATAAACATATTATTGTCTACTAAATTTGTTTCCACAGAGCATACTATAATTAGTTCCCAAGCCAAACTTATTTAATTACATTTTAAGTCAACAATACAAAGAATGGCTATAAGCCTATGTGCTTAAAATATCTAATATCGAATTCGTAGAGCATTTGTAGGTTAGCCGCTCGCTATTTGTTGCACAGGTCGCATATAGGAGTATTGGATGAATCATTCAATCTTGCAATTTATTAAATTCTTCAATAATGTCTAGTTAATAATCTGATCATTTGTCAACAACACTTCAGTAATTTACTTTTCTATAATTAAAGTATGTTGGAGGCCTTGAAAATAATCACTAAAGGCTAGTTCACATGTTCAGCGGTCACACTGCATGGCGCATCAGCGTGCACATAAGCGCGCATCAAGCGCACAAAAGGCGTATGAGGAGGCGCATTCTATAATTAGAAATCAGTTTACATTGCGCACTGCATTGTGCCAAATGAACGCGCATTCATTTCATACAATGCAAGCAGTGTGAGCATCATGCGCCCGCTCGTGCGCCTGCTCACGCGACCTGCAATGCGTCATCGCCCACGCCATGGAGCAAAATGCGCATTCGTGTGATTTGGCCTTTCTGCAACAGTGCGTACCCCGCAGATTTTTTTCGCTCCTCTTCTGAGTGGTCAAATAATGGGTACCGCCATGGAGCGTGAGCGGGCGTACACGCATACTACTGCATTGTGGTGAAATAATGCCCCAGGCAGTGTGAATATCGTGTGGATAGGCCTTAATCCCTCTGATGCGTTTTTCATTACGCAAGTGGCTAAAAAGCAGCCGGAATCGAGCTATCCGAAAAACGTCAGTCGTCAACGGGGATGCGATCGTTCGTTTTCGGTTTAACAGACTAGTGCACACCGCACAGGGTCTCAAAGCACACTATCCCAATGTTTGGAACTAAGAGTTAAAATCTTCCAACAGCTAATACTGGATGTCTTTATAGTTGCAGTAATTGGCAATAGGTACTATGTATAAATTTACAAAATTAAGAACGTGCATGGTCAGTTTAATTTCATAGGACAAAATTTTCACTCTGCAAACCGAGCACACTTTCCATACGTATAGTACATATGTTATGAGTTTGGCTTGTTGAAATATTCTTCTGAGTAAACAAAACAGGACAAGAAAATAAAGTTTCTAATCAAGCAAACGCCCCAAGTTTATTTCTATTTCACATATGCATAGAGACGTAGATTGTAGATATATTTATAATGAAAGTGCGCCTTGCTTGGTTAATTTCATAAAGCTATGTGTAGGTAGTGAATTTTCCAACCCGTAGCGACACAAATTTTAGGTTAGTATTATATTTTATCTGCAGACCTTTCGAAGAAGAAAGATGGCAACCGCGTAATGCATGATTACAGCTGGAATTTATTATTTTTATCCTGTTGGTGCCGGTATCATGTTAATTATGCTTTTTGTTTGCAACGGACACAGTCAGCATATTGAGGGTATGTTTCCTTAGTACTATAACTTAAAACAAACTGCGTACTAGTCAAAATGCCTGTCGTGTTAAAGAAAAACCGACAAAAGCTTCTTTTATATTCTTATTCAGATGCCTTTGGTGTCACAAAAATGTGTGCCAAAATTTTTATTTTCCGTGACACTTTTTTCGTCAATTTTTATTTTCCCCCAGGAAAAAGTTTTCTCAAAAATTTTGTCCCCGAATCACTTTTTTGTGGGAAATTGTGTCACCTGCACTGTAAACATTTATCCAAAAATTTTTCCGCTGAAAACATCTTTCTCGAAAAGTGCGTCATCCTTAAGATGTCTTCAGTGGAAATTGTCTTGAACATGAGAATATTCTGAAGTGTGTTACATTTTCACTTCAATCATAGTCGTTATTGATTTTGTGACCCGTTATCAATTTTTTTGTGGGTAATGACACATATACTCACCGTTGTTTAGTACTGCATTTACAACTAATAACGACCGTTATGATATAACCGCTTCAGTTTTACCAAAAAAATAGTAATGTTACTGTATGACCTTAAATTGAGCTGTATCAACTCATAACGAAAATTCGCAACGCGCGGTTGCTGATATCCATAAATTTGTGGCAAGGTCCAATTTATAATTTGATTGAATTAACTAAATTAACTAATTTTTTTGTCTTCAGAATCCAGTGACCCAGAAGACACGAGTGACTCGAACACTCCCCAGCCCCGATTTCCCAGCTACGTTAGCTCCCCCTTCGCCTCCAAAGAAGGCCAATATTCATGCGGCACGCTTTATTTGGGTGTGCCCTACATCTGTGACCCGGACCGTTACATGAGCAGATCAGAAGCAGATGAAATCAAGAAGAATGTGCACAGTGTGGGTCTCTGCACCTGCGACAATGTCCTCAACGCCTCTGCCAGCCACGACGCTCAAATGCCTTGTAAACATACGGCGTCCTTTGGCCTGGCTATTTTCAAAAATGCCTACTTGCCAAGCGTACGGGGTCGTGCCTCAAGGTACATACATGGGTGATATGGCTGTGGATACAGCTGCAGTGTTGTAAACGTATAGAAGCGATACAACGTTGATTGCTCATAGCAGTGACCTATGACTCAGCCAAAATTTCTAAATTTGGGTAAATTTTTGAGTCACTGACATACCTAATTACCTATGACAATTTGGATATTAGTCGAAAATCAAAAAGAAGTGTTTTGCTAATATTTTGTAACTGAAAAAAAAACGTAAGGCACGTATATGTTAAATATGTCTAACGGTCTTATCCAAAATAGGATTTAACGGATTAGATTTAAATTAATTTTGCTAATAACACAGCACAAAATAAAAATAGTCCTCTGAAATTTCGCTCTACATGGCTTACATATAGTATCTCGGTGTGTGCCAAGTTTCAGTAAATTACGTTTAACTGACGCTGCGTTATTGACGAAATAAAATTAAATCTAATTTATCTAGCCGAGGTCTCTTCAATCACCATTTTGATTTCCAACAGTTATGAAAAGTCAATCTTTTCCACTGTTTTAGGTATGCAAACACTGACTGGTTGGAAGATTACTTCGAGCACAGAACATACGTGGGAAATATCTACGCCGATCTGGTCAGGCAACGCTGGTCAACTGAAGCATGTCCGATGGATATATTTCTACTGGGCCTTACATGGCACGCAGTAAATCCATACATGAATAATCGATTCTACATTTACGCCTCGTTTGGTCCCAGAATTCAGGTGCAGGCCTCGTTTCTTCCAGATAGTTCTTTTCAAGACCTGCAGAGATCCGAAAGGCCGCTCACCTCTCGAGTGCTTCGCTTCTTGCGCGTTCTGGACACTGTTTTCAGCAGTCATATTCCAGAGTCAGAAGTAGCCGAAGCTTTAGAATCGCTTTATCATAATTCTGACAATGGTAACCGACTGAACGCCAAACCGTGGCCGATGTGGGCCCTGATTATTCTTGGTTGTTGCATATTTTCCAGCATCTTTGCTGTCTTATTAGCTTCTGTATTTAACACTTCCCCTAGACAAAGATATTTCATACGTAACAGTAGTCACGTGTCAATTCGGCTGGCCAATAAGCGGTGGCGTGCCGGGTTTGCCGGCGGGGTATTCGGCCGCGATGATGCCGCGGGCGGTGCTCCCAAGCGGAGCATCGGTAATGCCATGATGTTCAGTCGATTTAACAGAAGCAGTAAGGCTATGCGGGATGGAGCCAGCTATGTTTAGATGTAACTTGTTCAAACGTCACGTGCTGCTAACGCACGTTGGTGACGAGTAACGATATTGCACTTAAACCTGTAAAAGAAAATTTAATTTAAGTTCGACCTATTTATATATTGGCTTAATATTGACAAATTCTGTTTCTGTAGACGTTCAGTCAAATTTATTGAATTGATTTCTGTCTGAAGCTGCGTAAAATGGTCAATGCTCTTTGGCGTGCTGATTTTTTGAAAAGTTGAATAAAGAATAAACTAAAGAGTATCGATTACACACCGCGTACAATGTTTAATTTATTCCATGCTTGTACGTTTAATATGACTTCTCTTACACAAAATATTTAATTGTAAGTTGTTTTCACAGCTTGTTTCATTAATGTTCATTGTCTTGAGTTTGCGTTTCAGTAAACAATAACCGACATCTCGAAAATACTCTGCATTGTCTTTTACCTTCGGATTTTAACCTAAAAACTGTTTTGACTATTGAATGAAATACCTAGATTTAAAAAAATAACTATTTTCAAACAAGCAGCTCATATGACGAGCAGCGCAGCACGCAGTGTCAACCTCGACGAAGGGTAGATAAATTCTACCTTCCTCAAAGACAGTTCAGCGTTAGGATTGAGGATCCCGCCATATCCTTTACTGCTTGTTAGGCAAAATAGACTGTCATTTTTCAAACAAGCCCAATCTGCGGCAAAAGCTTCAGTAAGCGTTAAGCATTCTTTTTCAAGTAAACTGACCAGAGGTCAGTTAAAACCTGTTGTGCAGCGGTATCTCGTTACACGGTAAGCCTTCCTGCGGCCGGTGCTTAAAATGGCTTTCATCGTCTTTAGATAAAATATAGCATAAAATATTGCAACTCACTTAAGGGGGTAATTGCGTTTTTAGGTGTTTTTTTAAAAAGCCATAGCTCAGCGTTTACAAATTCAAATCACAAGCGGTCTTTTGCATTAGGTAGAACAATATCTTTCCTAAATGTATGCCATGCCTTGAAATTTAACCTGTGATTTTCTTTCCAGTATAAGCGACTAAAGAAAGGTCCTTTCCAAAATATTAAAATTTTTTACAAAAAGTTTGCGCCACAGCTCTGAATCATACGATCATCTGTTGGGGCTGAAAGTTGGTAAGGTTTTTAACATGTTTAAAATCCCCAGGCATGTCCCCCACTTTTTGAATAACTAGTCAATTTACTGAGAAAATAAAAAAAAAACAAAAAATAAGATATTTTCTTGTAATTTATTTTTTGCATCTACTTGGTTCCCGTTGCGTATTGCTGGTCAAAAAAGGTAAAAATTGCGCCATTTTGGGGTGGGGGGAGGGTCAAAAATGGGTTAACACAAGAGTGCAACAAGGGGGGAGGGGTACCCAAAATTTCGGTGCTGTTACATGTATGCTTTCCTCTATACTTCTTATAGATAGCTCCAAGAACTGGGCAGTGAAAAACGTTGTGATTTACCTGTGACTGTTCAAAGTTGGTGCCGGAAAAACCATATTGCGGGGAAAAACCCTAATTTGTTTGACGACAATTTTTTGCTAGACTCACCCATATTGTTGTTACAAAAGTTGACTCATCTGGGCTAAACATCGTAGACTTCATTGAAACCGTTTATTTGGCCGTAAAACGTCGTTTTTGTCATTTTGGCCCATACGCCTTACGAAACCTGTTTTGGTGATGTTTCAACAAAATTTGGCATTTTTTGAAATATTTAGGCTTTAGCTGCTGTGTACCACAAATACGAGAATGGTAGACGCGGACGGTGTTTGTCCACCGTTTAACGTAATAAGCGCAAAAAATTTATTGTTAATGCATTTAACTATACAGAAGAATGCTAAGAAAATGCATATTTGGGCTGAAGTCATCCAATCGTGTTGGATATGCATATATACCACAAAATCTTAACAGTTTTTGTAATTTAATAAGTGAACAACCAATATTATTATCAGCTTTGCAATTTATTCATTTGTGTGTATATACATACGTGTATTTATGCTGCTGAGTTCGTAATTTTTATTCCCTTTGACTATATACAGTAAGACCATTCGACCAGAAAAAAACTAGAAAAAAGTTAGAAAAAATAACTAAAAAAAACCAGAAAAAAGTTAGAAAATAACTAGAAAAAAACCAGAAAAAAGTTAAGAAAATAACTAGAAAAAACCAGAAAAAAGTTAGAAAATAACAGAAAAAACCAAAAAAAAGTTACAAAATAACTAGAAAAAAAACCAGAAAAAAAAAAAAAAAAAAACTAGAAAAAAAACCAGAAAAAAAAGTTAAAATAATTAGAAACCAGTGCATAAAACAGCTAGAAAAAAAATTAAAAGCTAGCATATATTTACTACTAGAAACCAGTGCATAAAACAGCTAGACAGTAGACATGGTAGACACCATTAAAAAACAACTAGAATTCAGTTTCAGAAAACGTATATAAAGAGCATTAACGTGGCTGAACAATAAAGAAAATCATCAGGGAACACTCTGAAAAAATCAAAAATGTCCAAGAAAGGGTTGGTGAAAAATCAGAAAAAAACCAGAAAAAAAACTAGAAAAAAACGGAAAAAACCAGAAAAAAAACCAGAAAAAAGTTAGAATAAAAGCTAGAAAACATTCTCTATAGGGTCAGAAAAAAGTAGAAAACAACTAGATCGTGAGACTGGCAGTTAGAAAAAAAACCAGAAAAAAGTCAGAAAAAATCCAGAAAAAACTAGATATTCGTCAGGAAGAATTAGAAAAAAACTAGAAAAAAACCAGAAACAAACTAGATATATAATTTTTTCTAGTTTTTTTCTGTTTTTTTTTCTAGTTTTTTTCTAGAAATAATTTTCCTGTGCTTGAGGTACTCTACTCCAAAAAATAGGTCCACTATTCCCCCCCCCCCAAATGCATTTGATCCCTCAAATCAATTCCGCTAAGTTTAGTTTTGAAGCTGAATAACTTTGCTAGAAAATTTTGAGAATTCACCCTTATAGAAAGCAAATTGTGTTTGAAGTCTGTTGGCACATTCAACTTTTTTCTGTTTTTTATTTAGGTTTCTTACTGTTGCATATATACACTGCAGCTCTGTGAAATCGATCTTCAGTCATGTTCGATTACTTCAAAGAAATCTCAACCCATATGGTGTGTTTTTGCGTACATTATTGATGATATATAACATGAAGGGGGGGTGCTTTCGTTTGCAGACTGTAGCACGCATATGTACATTTGTATATATACAGATGGTGAAGATTAATGAATGAATATTTCTTATGCAGATTCTTATGAAGCTGTGGAGATTTTGTATGCATTCGTCAAGGATTTTAATTTTATCCATGAAAGTAGCAGCCCCGCCATAAAATTTTACCTAAAAATATGCCAGTGTATCTATGCTATATAAAACGTATACGATTTGTTACTTTTTAGGATTTTGTTGGACAGAAGCAAGCTGAAAGGATTTTCCAAGCCATTATTATTGTTTGCGGGGTGAGATATTTTAAAGATTTTATAGTTTCAATTCACATTTATATAAGCGTAAGCGTGTCGTACAGAATACAGTCGCCCCAAAAGCGCCAAATGCTCGAGTTACATATGATTTTAAAAAAATCCGATTGAATATTAGCATTACGTGCATGTATATATATGTATAGAAACAGAAAGCGTCATTTCGTAAACCTTAGTAGTATATAAAAGTGGGTGTGTGTGTTTAAGGACTGAGGGAACTTGGCTCTGCTTTACGAGGAGAAAAGCTAGTGCATTTTGACAGTGGGTTTCGCTTGTACTCCGAATTGAAGAGAGAAAGAAATAAAATTATTTATTCTTGCAAACAAAACAAACTATAAAGAAACAGCAAAACAGAATGGATGAATAACCAAGACAAAAAACACAAACGACAAAGGCAAGAAATGGACGAGATAGGTTAGGCAGGCGCAGGACCATAACCGTTTCTTGCTCGCTAATTCCTGCGCGTTCCTGCACTGCGCTATGCGTTTAGGGCTAAAAAATGACTTCTGGGCACTAGGGATGGAAGTCTCGGTTTTTTTTCCGAGACCGAGACCGAGACCACGAAACCGAGACTACCGGACCGAGACGAAATTCCGAGACCGCCAAAACCGAGACTTTGGGTCATTTTTTACCTATTGCTTTGATGACTTTTTACAAATTTTTAGGTAAAATTACAAGACCATATTCAGACACCTATATGTATATATAACTAATAGCTACATCACGGCAATTTTGGTTGCATTCGTGGTTCTTTCCTCCTTTTGTGTGGGTGTGGGACCATTCACCATGTCTTCTTAAAATTCTGTGAAATTTTGACCTCTGTCCCAAAGCAGACGCAATTTGTCCTTGTTCTCGCCAGAAAATAGCAATTTTTAACACTGTTTGGCGGAATTTAGTTAAAAATCGCTCCGATTGTATTGAAATTACCATGTTCTGCTAAAATACACCCAAGATAGAAAGGGTTTTTACTCGGCGGCCTCAAAAATTAGACCTGCGTGCCGTGACGCTCTTTCATTGTTTGTCTCCGGCGTGACACCCCTGTGTGTGGGGCCACCACTCGGCATAAAAAAGTTGACAAGCCAAACACTAATACTAAAGAATAAAATATAATAATCAAATCACACAAGAGACTTGAAAGATAACATGAAATAAGTAACCTAATCATAAACGTATATACATTTTTGTGTGTGTACTGTGTTTACTGATAAACTAAACAACCACGGTAAAGTTGTTTTCGGAAAAAAATTGACAGAATCTCACTGTTTGGTGTTAAAGTTTTGTGAAATAAAAACTTCCGAAAAAAATTTCCAGGTCAAAAATATAAACCAAAAGGCGGACCACTTGGAAAATTTTTCACGGATTTGAAAAACCGAGACCGGGTACAAACAAACCCAGACTTTTCGACTGCCGAGACCGAGACTGGGTTACTCTCGGGTGTTGACCGAGACCTAGACCGAGACTTCCATCCCTACTGGGCACGCATGGGCAACGTCTACATTGCGCACGCGTACACTGGTGTAGGCTGGACTCACGGACCCAAGCAAGGGAAAGGAAAGGAGCGCAAAAAGAAAGGGTAGTAACTAACTCATTACAATATATATATATATAAATATATATATATATATATATATATATTTATTTATTTTTTTGTGTGTGTGTGTGTGTGTGTGTGTGTGTGTGTGTGTGTGTGTGTGTGTGTGTGTGTGTGTTTTATAAATATAATATATATATATATATATATATATATATATATATATATATATATATATATATATATACTCGCTCAGCATGACCTGCAGAAGTTCTGGGATCCGGGTAGAATGTATTAGGGCTCATGTTTGAGAATTTCACTCAAGTGAGCAAATACTGTCATTATTAGTAATTAAATTATATGTATACATGTTACTTTTTAATTTTCAGGTTGTGGGCTTTATAGTTGGCTACGTTGCTCAACAGTTTTCGTATTCAGTATACACAGTGATTGGCGGATTCGTGCTTTCTTGTTTGGTGAGTGAAATTGCGCAGAGGTTGTGTTTTAAGTAACAGTACCATAACTGGGCAGGTAGCAAATTGTGCAGGAGGGGTGCAGAGCAACATTTCCACCCATTCTCCCTTTGTGAGGTGAGCCACCGTTTCTACATTGTGAGTGACTGATTTTGTCGTCGTGAGCTACTTTCCACACATTCTGGGGGTATTGAAGCATCTGTCCGGGGGGTTAGATTGCCTGGGGTGAAAACCACTCCACGCCAGTGTATGAACAGTAGCCATTAATAAATATTCAGGTGGCCCACAATATAGCGACCAAGGAATCCCCCCCCCCACATCAAATAATCCCCCTTCCCGCAATACCAATAAAACCCCCCTCCCTCTCAATAAAAAAAAAAAAAAAAAAAAAAAAAAAACCATTCATGTAGAAACCAATCAGCATATATATGCTAGTGTTGTTGTGCAATCACGATGCGTAGCTCTTAAATTATTTTCATTTGGTATTTTAAATTATGGTGAAAGAGTTTTTTACTTTAAGTGATAGGGAAGGTTAATTCTGTTCATGTTTTGAAGTATTGTTTGAAAAACAAAAGTTCATTATGGTTGACACGTAGATGTAAATTATAAGGGTTCCACAATGCGGGCGCTACACCGGCCAGATTTTGACCGAAAAATTACACCTACATTTTCCCAATTACCTACTTTAATACCTACTTAGTTCAATTACCAGGACACTGTCTGGTTACTCAAAGTCGTCTTAGCTATGACACCGCTGCTTCTTTGTGCAGAAGTAAAGTTACGGGTAGTAGTAAGTGCATAAGCAGTAAGCACCACGTTTTTTAGAAAGATACAGAAAAAGCTTTCCAAAAACTGACCACGGATGTGATTGTGATCACCGTAGAGTCCGTAGAGTTAGAGTATAATATATCGAGCATCTTTGGATCTGAACTGGAGAATTGGAGATGTATTCTACGGCGGTTTACCAGTGTGAGGGCTAGCTAGTTTTGTTTCTGATCACTAAGTCCTTTGTCTGTTTATCAGTGGCGGATCCAGGAACCGAAACTTCTTTCTTTTCTAGTTCATTTCGTTTTACGTTTGTTCGCGAAGAAATTTTGTTTGGTCGTATTGAAAAAACCTCAGTAGCATGGCCAGGAAATGGCTTTTCAATTTTTTGAGATTTGCATAGATCTGCAATTTTTACCACCAAAAACGACACAAATTCGCATATTTCGGTCAAAAACAATGCTAACTTTTAACCAGAGAAGCATAGAAAGTGAAAGTGGTGCTCAAAACACTAGAATTTCGCAACCGACAGGCCAGCGAGTTTCCAGAAGCTGGCAAATCTGGAAAGTTTACGAAGTATTTTGACAATACAGACAACGAATTCACTAAAATGTCCTTTTTGCAACGGTAAAACTGCTACAACGGTGTCTATATTACGCAAATAAACTGTATATACACAATGCAACCCATGTACACATACACATGCTGTCATAAAAGACAATTCACATAGTCGCAGGGATCTGGGGGCGGCAGCCCCCAGAAAAAATTGCGGAAATTTTGATTTTTAGGCCGAATTTGGTCAATTGGAGACATCGGAAATTTTTTCGGACAAAGAAAATGAAACAAAATAGTGAATTTTACATCAGACATTGTATATATTACACAAGTAACAAGTAAATGCAGTATAATGTACTCTCGTGTACTCATACATAGGTTTTGATAGAAGATAATGACAAAGAATAGTAAGCCACAAAGTTGCAGGGGTCTGGGGGCTCCAGGAATAAATTTGGATAATTTTTTAATTTTTAGGCCAACCGCACCCCCTCCCCCCTGGATCCGCCCCTGCTGTTTATGTAATCTTTAATCTAGTGTATTTTAGATTGTCCTACCGCCGTGGCCCGTGTTCCGCAGACACCCAGTGCGATGGTTGAAAGATGAACCTGCCACTGGAGCCAGCTCAGTCACAACGCCCACGGACGCTAAGAAGAAGAAAAAGAACTAATTCGCACAATTATTCTCATATTTTGTTGTATCGTTCCTTTCATTTCATTATTTATTTTTGTGGGTTTTTACTTTTTCTTTTGGGTAATTTGGTTTAAAAAAGTTGTAAGAAAGTACCTTATTTGAGCGTTTTATTTAAGAGTTTTAATTTCTCTTGCTGCTGTTCGTAAACAAAAATGTTTCTTTGAATGCCATAAGGGGACCGTGTTTGTCAAACTAAGGGGGGGGGGCGGTTGACTATTGCTAATTTCTCACGCTCATGTTTTGGTTGCTTGGTACGTCGTCGAAGTGAGTGATTACTTTATTGGGAGTGTAACTATTGTTAGTTTTTTGCTTTTGAAGTTGGTAAATTTTTGTCGTTCTGGTAAGATTATGTTAGTGGGTCCGTTCATTATTCCAAGGTTAACTGTGGTGCCTAGGTCTGTATGTTATGTACTGTTCAGTAATAATTAAAATTTATGTACGGTTCTGTGTCTAGTCTATTAATCATAGTGGTTTTTATTTTCAAGTCGTCTTAGTGAAATTTGTTATAGCAAAGCCCCTGGATTGTGTCTGGGCCGCGGCTTGTATCGTGCCCCAGTTAACGGGATCGAACCAACGTGTAGTCAGTTTCTTGAGTAGGCATATTTCAGTCTCGTAACCTCGCAACTTAGGTAGTCTACGTGAGTCTTTTGAAAAGCTACAGGCGGTCCTAGCGGTTTAGTTTGTGGCCAGCTTTTTGCAGTACCCGCTGTTATAAAGTTGCGATTGCAAGGTAGCTTAATTGCGACTCAGACACCTGCCTTCACGTTTAGATCAGTATAGGTAGCAGGCTCCCCGATGGTACTTTACAACGTGTCTTTAAGATATCGATTAGGTAAGATTTATAGCTAACCAAGCTGGTCGGCCACTGAGATAGTGTCTTTTCTGTTATTCACCCTCGCCTTTAGTCTGGGCCTGATTTATGGAAGCAAAATGTTTCGTCATCAGAAATGTTCGTCATCGAAAATTTTGGATTGATCGAAACATTTTTAAGGGTGAACATAACACTAAATTATAACAAAATGTTTGTCATTGAAAATGTTCGTCATCGAAAATTATTTCGATGACGAGCTCGTCATCAAAAATTATTTCGATGACGATCTTTGGTCCTTCAGAAAATTATTTTGTTCTAAATGGCAAAAGCTCGTTATCGAATATCGACAATTTATTTGAACGGCGAACATTTGAACAGAGCTAGAGACATCCGTTGAAAAATGTTCGTTCCGTTCAAATAAATTTTCAATGACGAGCTTTTGTCTTTTAGAACAAAACAAGTAGGCCCCTAAAAGGGGCAAATTCCGTCATAGTGGCGCGAAATTAAATAGGGTATACCTATGTATAACAGCACTTGCATAAATCATCACTTGCATATCCAATGCTGGAACATTTAAATCTTTGGTAACTAACTTACTATTTGTTAGAGTTTGACCCAGGGATCCCCCGTCACCGTTTGAGCCAAAGTGAAACCCGTTTGTTGGCCAAGGTGAGTTCACAGTGTTAACCAGAGCTAATGTCAGTTTGTTGGCCGAAATAGGGTTTCTGTTTGGGCTCAAGCTATCTCAGTTTATTGACCAAAATATGATTGCTGTTTGAGCCAAAGCTATTTCAGTTTGTTAGTCAAAATAGGGTTACTGCTTGAGCCAAGGCTATCTCAGTCTGCTGGCCAAAGCTATCTCAGTTTGTTGGTAAATGTAGGGTTGGACGCTCAGGGGTGAACGCGGGTCGTGGGTACCCGCGGGTTGGGTTGGGTTGGGTCGGAAAATTTGAGCCGTGGGTCGACCCGCGGGTACCCACTTCAGGCTGCGCGGGTCGAAAAAATTTTTTCCGACCCGCGAAAACTGGAACCTGGCAAAATTGTTTACAAGGCTCCCCCCTTGGTTTTTATAGCCCGGCCAAAAAAATTTCGGATACGTCTCCAATTGACAAAATTTGGTCTGAAATTTTAAAAAATTCTAAAAATCTTTTTTCTGGGGGCTGCCGCCCCCAGACCCCTGCAAACTCTGTGGCTTACTATTCCTTGTTATTACCTTTCATGAAAGCCTTTGCATGTCTACTAACTAGAGTACATTATGCTGTATTTACTTGTGTAATATACTGTCTGATATGAAGTTCCCACCGTTTGTTTTTAATTTACATACCTGTCGGAAAATTTTTTGACGTCTCCAGTTGACCAAATTTGTCCAAAAATGCAAAAAACTTCCATTTTTTCTAACGGCTGCCGCCCCTAGACCCCTGCAACAGTTAGTTTATTTCATTTATTTCTTTTAAATGACCAAATTTACATTTTGTTATGTACGCCACTTCGCAAATAAGTGGATTCTGGGGGCTGAGGCGCTCAGAACCCGCAATAGTGAGTTTAAACAAGTGAGCAAAAAAGTGGACAAGGTGCGATCACCCTTTTCAAAATCCTGGCTACACGCCCCTGTATAATGTACGTTAAGGTTATAGAGTGGTGGGTCAAAGTGGGTCGCGGGTCGGGTTTTACGGCGCGGGTTGTTTCGCGGGTTACCCACGAGTGTCGAGCCGCGGGTTGGGTTGGGTCGCGGGTCAAAAATTTCGACCCGCGTCCACCCCTGGGGCCTGGGCTTGCTGTTTGAGCCAAAGCTATCTGAGTTTGTTGGTCAAAGTAGGGTTGCTGTTCGAGCCAAAACTATCTCAGTTTGTTGGTTAAAGTCGGGTTGCTGTCTGTGCCAAAACTATCTCCGTTTGTTGGCCAACGTAGGGCTGCTCTTTGAGGCAAAGTTATCTTAGTTTGCTGGCCAAAGTAGGAACGAAAGTAGGGATGTTGTTTGTTTCAAAGCTATTTCAGTTTGTTGGTGAAAGTAGGGTTGCTGTTTGTACCAAAACTATCTGCGTTTGTTGGCCAAAGTAGAGTTGCTGTTTGAGCCAAAGCTATCTCAGTTTGTTAGTCAAAATAGGGTTACTGCTTGAGCCAAAGCTATTTCAGTTTGCTGGCCAAAGCTATCTCAGTTTGTTGGCCAAAGTAGAAACGAAAGTAGGGATGTTGGTTGATTCAAAGCTATTTCAGTTTGTTGGTGAAAGTAGGGTTGCTGTTTGGGCCAAAACTATCTCAGTTTGTTGGCCAAAGTCGGGTTGCTGTTTGAACCAAAGCTATCTCAGTTTGTTGGCCAAAGTAGGGTTGCTCTTTGAGCCAAAGCTGTCGTGTTACTGTTTGAGTCGAAGCTATCTCAGTTTGTTAGTGAAAGTAGGGTTTCTGTGTGAGCCAAAACTATCTTAATTTGTTGGCCGAAGTAGGGTTGCTGTTTGAGCCAACGCTATCTCAGTTTGTTAGTCAAAATAGGGTTACTGCTTGAGCCAAAGCCATCTCAGTTTGCTGGCCAAAGCTATCTCAGTTTGTTTGCCAAACTAGGCTTGCTGTTTGAGCCAAAGCTATCTGAGTTTGTTGGCCAAAGTCGGGCTGCTCTTTGAGGCAAAGCTATCTCAGTTTGTTAGTGAAAGTAGGGTTTCTGTGTGAGCCAAAACTATCTTAATTTGTTGGCCAAAGTCGGGTTGCAGTTTGAGCCAAAGCTATCTCAGTTTGTTAGTCGAAATAGGGTTACTGCTTGAGCCAAAGCCATCTCAGTTTGCTGGCCAAAGCTATCTCAGTTTGTTGGCCAAACTAGGCTTGCTGTTTGAGCCAAAGCTATCTGAGTTTGCTGGCCAAAGTCGGGTTGCTCTTTGAGCCAAAGCTATCTCAGTTTGTTAGTGAAAATAGGGTTTCTGTGTGAGCCAAAACAATCTCCGTTTGTTGGCCAACGTAGGGCTGCTCTTTGAGGCAAAGTTATCGTAGTTTGCTGGCCAAAGTAGGAACGAAAGGAGGGATGTTGTGTGATTCAAAGCTATTTCAGTTTGTTGGTGAAAGTAGGGTTGCTGTTTGGGCCAAAACTATCTCAGTTTGTTGGCCAAAGTAGGGTTGCTGTTTGGGCCAAAACTATCTCAGTTTGTTGGCCAAAGTAGGGTTGCTGTTTGAGCCAAAGCTATCTGAGTTTGTTGGCCAAAGTCGGGTTGCTGCTTGAACCAAAGCTATCTCGGTTTGTTGGCCAAAGTAGGGTTGCTCTTTGAGCCAAAGCTGTCTCAGTTTGCTTTCCAAAGTTGGGTTACTGTGTGAGCCAAAGCTATCTCAGTTTGTTAGTGAAAGTAGGGTTTTTGTGTGAGCCAAAACAATCTTAATTTGTGGGCCAAAGTAGGGTTGCTGTTTGAGCGAAAGCTGTTTAGTTTGTTGGCGAAAGTAGGGTTACTGATTGAGCAAAGCCATCTCAGAATCTCAGTTTGTTGACCATAGCTGAGTCAGTGTTTGGTTGGACAGAGCTCAATCTGATGAAGTTTGTTGACAAAAGGGTTACAATGCGGTTAACTACCTACGGAGAGGACAAAGTTAAAACCAGTTTTTTGCCCCGCCCAAATAGCGCACTTATAGTAAGCTGTCGATAGTTTGTCTCAAGGCCCTCCATCACCAATTGCGATTCCATCATCAGCCATAAGTTGCATTGCTCTGTGGCTGTGCACGCAAGCTCCACCAAACTGGTCTCATATCGACCCGACACTACTTTGGCTTTGCTTCTTGCCACAAGCTATGCCAGCGGCAACGAACGACTGCCCGGCAGTAAACTGATTTGCATAGTTTACGATACCATCTCCCTCCACCCATTGCGTGCTAATTGGATGTCGTATCCTCATCCAGTGCGTAGACGGCACGACTCCTGATTGGCTTAAAAGCGTAAACTAATTTGCATAAGTATTGTATTGGCTGGTCTTTGTCCAAGCTGTTGATCAAAATCCAGACAGCGAAAGGAGGCTTGTACAGGAGGATTGTACGTATATATTATCGCCTTGCTGTGCCAGACCAGCCAACCAACTGACGCAGAACTACTGTGCTCAACGGCAACTGGTGCACATTGTCGTTATTTACACACTAAGGTATTACAATACAGTCATGCACTACGTTTTCCCGATGTACCTACATATGTTGGACTAGCGAGGGCTGCCACTAGTGGAGGTTGACATTTCCACGATGAGAAATAGTCTCTTTACACTCTAAATTCACACGACTACAGCGCGCACATCAAAAACGCAGTTTGGCAATGTTTATTTCATTATTTTACAGCTTCTCTTTCGTGCAATGATCACGTGAGGCATTGGCTTTGCATTGCCTTGCTGAATGCAATAAGTGCCACGTGGCAGCAAGCCAAGCCAGGAGCTAAAGTTTCTCCATCATGTTCACAGAAAGTTTAAGTTTTACTCTTTAAATTGTACACCTGCGCATTGCCAAATTGTTGGAAAATTACACATACACAGTAGGGCTCTTTTATTTGTTATTGTAAAGTTCAGGGAGGAACTCCGACAGTTTTTCCAAATCAACGTCGCTCTAACTCTCGCTTCCTTTAGTGTAGACCCCAGGCTTGTCCGACGAGTACGGTCGGTTTTCCCCTCTCTCTCCCCGAACAGCAAATTCCACCGGACGGGTATGTTTCGCATGTAAAACGTAGGGAATTATTTTGAGGCGCTTGGCGCATTTCCTTTTGTGAGTTCTTCCCTCCCCCACTATGTTTAAGCTCTAAACTATTGCCCACTGTTCTGTCTCTTTATATTCCGTTGCCCCGTGTCAATAAACCGTGTGCTTTTAAATCTTGTGCCGTAAGGCTAGCCTAGCGTAGTCTAGTTAGTTAGTTACCGGCCGTAGACGGGCCGTGTAGGCTTTGTGGTTTTGCCATCCGCCTGTGGCGAAGCGGACCTGTCGATTGAGTAATTTCCAGACGGGCTGAGGCTGGACGTTTGGCCGTTGTTGCCTAATGCCTACTGCTTTGCTTAAGGCCTATTCACACGATTTTTCCATGGCATAAGCTTCAATTGCCCGCTCATGCGGCCGCTGATGAGCCCGATCATGCGCCCTTGTGTGAATATGTTTTAGGTCTTCAATTGTTTTGCCTGGGCCCTGGCTCTGGGCTCTGATTTTGCCCGCTGTTGGTTGAAGTCTTGGTTTGTTTGCAGTTGTCTGCTATCAGCAACCTGGCTTGTGCGTAGTCGTTTGCGCGATTAGCTGGGCTATTGTTGTCTGGACTTTAGCTAACTATCGATCGTCAAATTTTTTTGCTCCATAAAATATAGTTTCTGATAAATTTTGATCAGCCTCACTCAACTACTTGTCACAGACAGCTGTAACTGGTGAGTGGCTAATGAGTAATGAGTTTTTTATTAGTCTAAGCCAAACTTTTGGTTACTAAGTTTCCAAATCTTAGTAGTAAATACACAATCTCCGTAAATAAAGTAAACAGACCTTTTCCTAAAAAGGGCGTGTTCTTGCCCATCGTTGTTTGCCGTCGGTACTCGGTGCATTGTGTAATGTGTACACATTAGGCTGTTATGCTGGTGATCCGCCACTACATCCGGCTTCAATCTTTGTGCTGGTACCCCTCTGGTCTCTTGATAGCGTCTGAGAGTCCGTAGTACGCAATTTTGCTTTCCAGTGTGTATATAGTCTACTTTGGTCAGCTTCAGTCATGTCACTATTCTTGTCACAGCCAGATTAATAGCCCAAAACTATGTCTCCACTTGTGTTAAAATTTGCTCAGTTTTGAAGGTTTTGTTAAGGTCAATTTTGTGCCAAAGCTAGTTCGGTCGATGCACTTGTTCAATTAACTGACATTTATTTTTTGGGGGACATAGGTATCTAGGTAGAGACTGGTAAGTAGTCAGGTATCTAGGTAGAGACTGGTAAATAGTCAATGTACGTACCTAGTACTACACGAGTTGTCTTGAATCCATGGTTGTGTGCACGACCTATTTCTTTGCCGATTCACATTCCACATTCTTTTCTTGGAGCCTGACCCCTGAGGGACATATTCATTTCAGATCCAGGTCTGTCACTCTTCTTAGATGGTTATCGGCGCGACCGCAACCCACATACCTACATTGTATCCGTTATCGATATCCTCTAGCCTAACGATCTAAAATCACTTTTGCCCTGAAAAGGCATTTGGGATAGGCTGTGTGCATTGTCCTTCATTCAGCCACTGCGCTCCGCTCCAAGTCTTCTGCCTCGCGCTTAGGTGCCCAGCCATCCACCACCACTATCCGCGTCAGTCCAAGACTTCGGCATCGCCTCCACTTAGTTTTGCTTGCCGGCCACCACCGCTATCCGCAACGAACTGATTGACTAACTATCGACTCCTACGAGATAAAACTAATTTGCATAAATTCCTGCGAGAGCTCTACCCACTGATATCTGATTAGCTGCCATAACATGTATGTACACAGTGAGAAATCTGATTCGCCTAAATCCGTAGAATAATTTGCATAAGTATTGGATTGGCTGGCCAGTCTACCAGCTGTCGGTCAAACTCCAGCCAGTCAAGGGGGGCCTGGACAGAAAAAATGAAATCCGCTGAAAAGAACGTGATACGTACGATAATTTTTTAAATTTCATATATACTAAGTTTAAGTCGTGTGTAGGCTAATGTTATTTTAATGTTGATGTTGTTTTAATTTTAGATTAGTTTAGAAATTTTTAGGCCCCCATTGGCAGAAAAGAAAGAGTGCTAAGCATCGGCCCTGTGGTAGCTCGTAGCACCAACCATGTACTCTTGGTGCTACGAACCTTTTCCAAATATTCCGCCTCTGGGCGGAATAATAATGTTCTAAAAGACCAAAGCTCGTCATTGAAATAATTTTTGATGACGACGTTTTCGATGACGAACTTTCGATGGCGAACGTTTGTTATAATTTAGTGTTATGTTCGCCAATGGAAATGTTTCCATCGATCCAAAATTTTCGATAACGAACATTTTCGATGGCGAACATTTCTGATGCCGAACATTTCGCTTCGATAAATCGGGCCCTGGAAAGCATGACGTATTGCTCCACATGTTTTTGTCTACTTTCAGTTCATCTTAATCTCGAAAAGCTTTGTGGACTACACTAAGAGCAGCTATCGTTCCTACGAGTTCACTTCCCTGGCCGAGGGCATTGGCTGGCTCCTGTCTTCTCTCTCGCTCATTTGCATACCAGTATTCGCCATCAGAAGACCAATGTTTGCGACAAGACAGAGTAAGGGTCCATCCATACTTACAGCCGTATGTATGTTCAGCCGGAAAGTGAGGATAAATAACGGGACGCCAGGATATGTTCTGTAAGGGTCGATTCATACTTTTACAGCCGTATGTCTGTGCAGCTGGCAAATTTGTGAAATAACCACGCCACTAATAATGTATTGCGTATAGACTATAGT